>PVLA01005627.1:0-87341 GCA_004027455.1 Hydrochoerus hydrochaeris
AAACCACTTGTGTCATCTGACAAGTAGGACCCGTTCGCAGGTGTTAAAACCCAAGTGCTTTTCTCCAGCCGCGCAACCTCAGGAAGAACCGGTTTGGGGAGCGCCGCACCTAGGGTCAGATGAGGTGATGCGATATTAGCGTCCTAGGCATCAGTGTTTGTGGCACAGAACTCTGACACGGGGAAAAAAGCATTCTAATGGGGGAGGAGGGAGGGAGAGAGGGAGGGAGAGAGAGAGAGAGAGAGAGAGGGAGAGGGAGAGGGAGGCTCACAGGCTGGCATCTAAAAGCACAGTGAGTAGCGTCCCTAATTGGCCACACACGGTGTCTGGAGAGCAAACACCCAGCCCAGCCCCTCGGCCTGACAAGCGCCAGCCTGCCAGCCCTGGAGGGGCCTTCTCTCCCAGTATTTAGGCGAATTTCCCCCTCCCACTTGATTCTACTTAAGCTTTATATCAAAGCACCAAGGTGTAATCTCGTCAGTCTTTTTTTTTTTAATTCAAAAGCTATTAAGGAGAGGATTCCTAAGGGTGCTTCTAGTTTGTTCTGGCATTTCTGAAAAATCTTTGAAATGTGGCAGTAGATTGCTCATTTTCAAAGTTTGCTTGTTTGTTTGTTTGAACCTAAGTGCTCCTGGCTCCATGGACACAGATTTTGACTTCGGTCAGATACCTCAGACGGGGGCGCTTCCTGAATCCTGTCTTCCTGGAGACAGCTGCTGCCTTCCAATCCTGCTGCTTGCTGTAAGGAGTCGTGAAAGGATGCGTCCTAGAACTCGACCCATCCGCAGGAACTTCCCTGTGCACGGGACCCCGGGAAGAAGGGAGCTGAAAACAGCAGGAGAGTAACACTGAGATGATAATGCGGGGTGAGGGAGGCAGTGAGAAGAATGCAAGTTTTTTTCTTTCTTCCCCAATCCCAGGTTGAGCAAACAACCTCCAAAAAGCAATAATCAATCTAACGTGTGGTTTACCAGGCTCTGAGTGACCCCTGTTTTCCTAGCCCTAGCTGCTTTAATTTCCTTACCCTAACCCCCTCGGACATTTTCATCTCAAGATTCCTGGACTCCGTGTACTTCCTCCTGTCTGGCTGGGAGTACTCTTCTGTCCTCTCCCGGGAGTCTCATCCTTCCTTTGGACTTCCCACAGGAGTGCTTTCCCTACCCCAAGAATAGGACACCTTTTCGGCCCATCATGATGAGGCTACGTGGCCATCTCTTTGTTACACGGATCGCACTCGCAATACTTGCTTAATTAATCTATCTTCTCCTTACTGCATGTTCTCCTGGCACAGAAATGTTGTTCCCCAGGTCCTGTGTCTGCAGCATCTAGCACTGCGAGTCTCTCACACGTGCTGGGGGGGGGGGGTTCAGTAAATATGTCAAGAGACGAAACATTTCCGTCAGAACCAGCTTCCAGTGTATCCACGGCCCCTAAGTTAAATAAAATGGATATATTCATGTTACTTTTATGTAACTAGACCGTGTAACAGCACCTTGCTACATACAGGGGCCTCATCCATAGGCAAATAAAAACCAGCCTCTCTCTGCACAGGAGAAAGTCATTCAGAATGTATTCCTCTTTCATTCTGATCGCTCAATTAGGACACGTCCCTTGTTGGCTGCTGCGTGAGCAAAGTAACTATTTTCCAGCGAGTGTCCTCAGGTGACCTGTCTAGACGTGCCCGGCAAAAACAATCCATCGCTTTCCTATGCCCCAAAGACGTCTCCGGCGCTCAGGATGCGCTGCGTGGAAGGCCCTGGGCGCACTCGCGAGTGGGCGGGACGCGCAGGAGCTGGTAGGGCCAGGTCTGCGGCGTGGCGCCCGGTGCGGGGTGCAGGGGCTGGGGCGCCGGTCCGCCAGCCGGCAGGGGGCGAGCGCGCCCCGGGCCGCGCGCCGCCAGCCCCGCCGCGCACTCGCTTGCCGCCCGGCCGCACATGTGTTTCTGTTTTGTGTTGTAGCATTTGTTCTGGAAGCTCGTATTTACATTTTAAGTGTATCTGGTGAGTGGGTTGGAGCCCTCGTCTGGGCCGGGGGGGAAAAAAAAAGGAAGAAAAGCAGCCCTCCGATCCGTCTTTTAGTTGCTCCTCTTCCTTTTTCTCTCCGGTTTTGCATCACTCCGGCCAGGTAGGGGGTGAAGATCCTCAGTGATCAGTTTGCGGGGTCTGGGAAAGTTTTTTTTTTCCCTTTCCGGTTTTTTTTTTTTTTTAGATGAAAGATTAAAAAAAACCTGAGAAGGGGGGCTGGGGGAATCGAATGAATAAGAAGGGGAAGGAAAGCGGATCCACGTGGTTTAATCGGAGACAGACAGAGATCCCATTGTTCAAAATCAATAAAAAAAAAAAGAGAAAGGAAAGCGGCCCGGCAGGCGCACAAGCGCTGGGGCCGCGGCGTGCGGGCCAAGGAGGCCGGCGGGCGCGCGGCCCCGAGTTGCACCATTAAAGTTTATTTTCCGTGACTGTCGAGCAGGTGTTGGGGCTGGGGGCGTCCAACCCCGAGGGACTCGGCTGAGGAGCCCTGGCCCAGGCGCACTCGGGGTCTCGGCCAGCGGGGGCGGGAAGGGCACTATGTACTCGCAGCGGACCGGGGAGGGGGCGCTGAGAAAAGCAGCAGGTGGGGTGGGCGGCCGCGGACGGTGGGGGGCCTTCCCCACGCCGCCCGCCACCGTCCCCTTCCAGTGTCCCAGAGCCTCGGCAACTAAAATCCAGGAGGCCGGGGGACCCTGCCCCGCACTTCTCTGGGACCAGGTTGCAACTGTGATGCTTAGTGCTTTAAAGCTAACTTGGGGATGGATCGGGGGTCGTCCCACTCCCCCGCACCCCCTGTGCGCGGGACTCCTGGGCGCGCCCCGCGGGGCCGGGAGGGGCGCGATCTCCTCCCCGCTCGCCCCTCCGCCCACCCCGCGGCCGCCGCTTTGGGGAGGGCAAGGGAGGAAGTGGAGGCCGGGTGGCTCGTCTCCTCCCCTCCCCCCCGCAGTTTATAACCCGTCCATTGTGCGCCGCTGCCCCGTGTCTCCCTCCAGCCGCGACCATGCCCAGGAAGAAGGCGGTGGCGGCGGCCTGGGAGGAGCCGAGCTCCGGCAACGGCACGGCCCGCGCGGGGCCCAGGAAGCGTGGCGGCCCGGCGGGCAGGAAGCGCGAGCGGCCCGAGCGCTGCAGTAGCAGCAGTGGTGGCGGCAGCAGCGGCGACGAGGACGGCCTGGAGCTCGACGGGACCCCCGGCGGCGGCAAGCGAGCGGCGCGAGCGGCGGCGGCTGGCAAGCCAGGCGGCGCGGCCGTGGTCATCACCGAGCCCGAGCACACCAAGGAGCGCGTCGTGAGTGGGCCCGGCGGACTGGCGGGGGCCGGGCGTCTCGGTTGAGTGGGGGCGGCGAGCGCAGGCCGTGGCTGAATCATCGCCGCCTCCGCGCAACAAAAGGGCCGGCGGCGCGGGCCGCGGCCTAGCGACCCCACGCGCGGGCGGCGGGCCCCGGGGACCCGCGGGGGAGGGGCTGCCGGGCCCGCGCCGCCTCCGCCGCCGCCCGCGCGGGGGTCACGCCCCGCCCCCACCCGGCGCCGCGCGAGCCTCTCTTCGCCCCTCCCCCGCCCCCGAGCGGGACTTGGGCAACTTCGCCCGGGCCGGGGGCCGCGGTGGCGCGGGATAGCCCTGCGCGCCTGTTGCCGACCCCGCGCTCCCACTCGCCCCGAGCCTTCCAGTGGGCCCGGGCGTGGCGGGGAGGGCTGCAGGCACCCTGCGGGGAGCGGTGTTTCTCGCCGGGCTTTGAGGTTCCCGCCGCCTCGGCTCCGGCTCCCCGGGGGGGCGGGGCCTGCGGCCCGCTGCGCATGCCCCGTGAGGCCTTGCGCCGTCCGCGCCGGGAAGGCGGGGGTGGGGGGGCACGGTTAGAAGGCGCATGCTCGCAGGCCCCCCTCCCGGGAGCTCCATCTCGGAGGGGCTCTGGCTTTGTCTGCTGCTGGTTGCCCGCGGTGCGGGGTGCAGACCTGCCAACCGTGGGGATCAGGTGTGAAGCACCTCCCGCGGAGTGAGTGGACTTCAGCTGCTAGAGTGGCAGTGAAAGTAGTGGTCAGTTCGACTTAGGTGTCTGCAGAGCTGAGCCCAGGGTCTGCACCATCTTTGCCAGAACTTTCTACAAGTTTGCAGTGGGCCAGGTTTTGGAAGGAGTCAGAGCTTTCGCTAGGTTCTCAGATAACCCCAGAAGAGAGATGGAACTTCCCCTCGGGGTTTAGAGTGACTCTCTGGGGAGGATTGTGTCTCCCCTTGCGCGCATGCTCGGGAGCCTGGTACGGGTTGACTAGAGTAGAATGCTTCCGCAGGAGCCTGCCAGCCTTCAGGTTAGAAATGTTGCTTTCGAAGTCTTCCTACGGATAAGGGAGGTATGGGATGTGAGGGCCTTGAGGATTGTGCCTGTGCAGGTGCTTTCTAACTGCCCACCCCGAGGAAGGACTAACGCTAGATCGAGGGTTTGCCCATGCCAGAAGGTCTTGCCCAGGTAGGGCCCTGCACTGGCCAGGTGCCAAGACATTGTGAGGATATGGAGAAACAGGAACGCTGGAGCTGCTTTTCTTCTGCAAATCTAATCCAGACTCAGGCCCATCAATCACACTGTTTTAGGACAAAAAACTTAAGAGGCAAGGCTGGACAAGCTCCGCTTGCGTTAGTAAAAGCAAGGTTGTGTTCAAACGTCTTCTTCTGCGTTGTCAGCTGCATGGCTGTAGCTGATTGTTGGAGCAGTGAGTTTTGGGGTCAAGAAATCAAGATTCTTATCCCACGGTGGGATTCACCGAAGATGATGGCTACAGAGCTAGAGTTGGAGGGGCACCAAGTTTCCCACCCAGTCACTCCTGCAGCCACCAGCCTAGCGTGAAGCTCGTTTGTCTTGTGGAAATGGCACGTTTTACAAGTTGGTGGAGAGTCTTATGGCACTTCGTGCTCATTTTCCATTTGCATCTCTTATCTTTTTTTTTTTACATTTTTGTATACACATATGCCATGATGTGTATATATAATATATTCTAGCTGTATATTTCTAATCCTTAAAGCAGAGAAGGACTGTTAAGCAGATTCCTTTGAGCGGATAGGGTGAGATTTTCTCATCCTAGCAGAGAAACAGAAGACCACAGGATTCAAAAAAATGATGCTGTTTCTTGTCTCGTGGACAGTACACATTTGAGTTTCTGTTCTCATTTGTATCTGTTGGGTTTGGTCCTGAGTCAGGGCCTGGCCCTCACAGACCAGATTTCCCTCCCATAGGCCTGGGCTGGCCCCCTGTTCCTTGTCCCAGGTTGGCATTCTGCCCAGTGTCTCTGGCCCCAGGTAACTGGTTTTTCAATGCTGGGCAATGCTGAGGACCCGTGAGCTACCACAGATGGCCCAGAGTTGCTGGTTTGATGCAGAAGGAGCTTTCTACGAATGTTTGCAAGCCTTCCCACCGGGCCCCCACTCCACCACCCTGCAGGTGTTTTGGTGACTTGGGAAGAAAGACTTGTACACTTGGGCAAAGTTGCCTTAGTAAAAGATGGATATTTTTACAAAAACAGTCTCAAGATTTCACTCAGAAAATAAGCCCTGAGGTTGGTGTGTGGTTGTCTGTCACATGGGCATTTTGTCCTTTTAGGGTTGGTTCAGTCCTGAGTGCCGTGAACCTCAGCCTGGTAGAGCAAGTAGAGCAAAGCCACCTTGGCTGAGTCCTTGGGGACAGGTGAAGGTTGTAGGAGTCTGGGCCTCCCTAGTATCTCTAGCTGGGGTTGCTGAGATTTCATAGATCCAACGGGGAAGGACCAAACCCAGTTAAAAGCTGAGCTAACCTCCTAGAAGAGTTTCCTGCTGCTGCCTGGCTGTTGGTGGTGGCCATCCCTCCCTGGGCAACCACAGTCTGGCACGCACGTGTGTGAGGACTGCCTCCACCTCACACATACGTCTTTCACACTTGGGCAATAATTCAGAAATCACTTTGCATCAAAAATCCCACTTTGTTGATTGAGAAGCTCAGTGCCTTTTTCTGGCCTGGTCGTTTGTCTGGGCCCAGGTCACCTTAGTGACCAGTTGCTGGGAGGCAGCAAGGTGAGAGGAATTTCATTTGTCCTGCCAGGTGACTGACTGCATTTTGTTTTAGGTTCATCTGCTACCTGGCCGTTGAGGCAGGAGCAGTGTCGCAGTCACTAAGTTCATCCACAAAACCTGACTAGCTTCAGCTCCCAAGGGTCAGGCAATATTCTGGGTCCTGGGTTTATGGTACTCGGGCAGGAACTGAGAGCCCGAATCTACCCCAGCTCACCGAGACACAGGTGTTGACTTAAGCAGTGGTAGGAATAACGTCTTTTGCTTAATTTTTTTTTTTTTTTAATTCCACATAGGATGGAGTGGATAATTGAGTTTCAGAGCTTTCAGTGATGTGGTACACAAGCCATGGGTTCACTGCCACTGTTGTCTATAGGGAGAGCGGCCCGTAACAAACGCTTGTGTGGAACAGTGATGAAGCAGCTCCTTTGTTTCATGTAGGTGGACGCAGGGGCCTGAGACATAAAAATTTGAGTCAAGGCGACAGTGCCCTTGAGGGGAAGCCAGCTGGCATCACTGGCGTGGACTCAGTTCCCTGCAGAGGCCTTTTAGGCAAAAGGGTGGGTTGGATTTTAGTGCTTAGCTGGCTGAAAGGGCCTCCCAAGCCCTTGACCAATGCCCAGGTCACGCAGGAAACCTTCGCTCAAGCTAACAGCTGCAGGTTCCGGCTGCCTGGATACAGCCTGGGGCCCTCTGGCCCGATGGAGCCAAGGATTCCGGGGGAGCCACTGCGCCCGTGAAGTTTCACTCAGTGCTGGGCAAATGTTAAGCATGGGTCCTTTGAACCTGGTCATTTTGGCACCTTTTTCCATTTTGTCCTCCTGGTGCCACAGCCCCTTCCTGTCTCTGCTGTCCTTACCTCACTGACCTGGAAATAGCAGCAGAGTGTGAGTGAGTGGCTTAATGGGGGACCCAGGGCCTCTTGCCTGGGGCGCACAACCGGATGTGATCTGTTCCAGCCACACCTCCCTTTGCATCAAGAAGGGAAGACAGCAGGCAGGGGAAACCAGGCCCCCATTTAAGTAACCTGAGTGGTGAGGGGGGGGTGTCCCTCGCCAAAGCAAGAATGATTGTGAATAATTTAGCAGCCGAGGCAGCTCTGTTCTGGGCTGCAGCCTCCCGCTTGCTGCGTCGGTATGCAGGCAGTGCGGTGGGACCCACTTGTGATGCCAGGCTCCCAAAGACACGGGATGTGTTCATCTCAGCCTTAAATGTGTGTGGAGCACAGTGCCAGGACGCCCAGCCTGGCAGGCGCTGGGCAGAGTGGGAATGTTTGCATGCAGAGCTGCTTGTGTCGCTCCGGGCCTCCCAGGAATGTCTGCGTAGATCCGAGCGTGAGGGGCACAAGTGGAAGTGGAGAGCCCCCTTCTTCTCTCCCCAGGGTGGAGCCGAGCTGGGGGTCAAACCCATAGCCTCCCAGGTGCCAGGCAGGTGCTGCTGAGCGACATCCTTAGGCTACTGTCCACATTTAAAGGTCTGTTTTGACATTGACTAGGGCAGAGCACTGAGAATATTGAATGCCTCAGGTTTTCAGGGACGGTTGGAGGCCAGGGGACCTGGTCACTTTCTGAGTTGAGACTGATGAAGGATGGAGATTGAAGTACATGGGTGGGAAGTGACAGCCTGTCCCTTGTGAGGCACAGGGACCCTGGGAAAGTCCTCTGATTCACTCACCTTTAGTCCCTGGCTTGTGGGCAGCACTGGGTCCCTCAAAGGCCACCTGTGTTGGGCCCTCCTGCCCCCAGAGAGGATGTCCCCTTCTCTCTGCCCTGGAAAAGAACAACACCTACCACTGACGTCCAGGCTCCTCATGCAAACTTGAGTTCACCCTTGGTGACCTTGCAGGAGTGACACTGGGCTCCCAAGGTTCAGAGGCCACCAGTGCAACAATGTTCACTGTTAGAAAATATAGACTTAGCCCAGGGGTGAGCATTGATTCCCTCTTGGGGCTCAGTAGCCCCTGTGCAGATACCCTACCCTTCCCAGAGTGAAGGGGAAGACTAATTCAGCTTCTGTTTTAGTGTTTTGCAAAAGCTATTTTAATATGAGCTGTGGGGTAACCAGGGAACTGCTGGGGGCAGGTTTGGGGTCACCCACTTTTGACATGGATTAGAGATTGGGTAGGACCTCTGACTGGTGCACAGTGCTCCTAGGAGCCCCAGCTAAGAATTGTATTTGCTGGGTATAGTGGTGCCTCCTTATGATCCCAGCTGCTCGGGAGGCTGAGACAGGAGGATTGCAAGTTTAAGGCTAACCTGGACAGTTTAGTAATACCTTGTCCTAAAATCTGAAAAGGGTGGGGGTTACAGCTCAGTGGTACAGCACCTCATTAACATGCATGAAGCCTTGAGTTTAACCCCCCCAAAAAAAAGAACCCCACACAAAAAACATTTTGCTTTAGCAGGACAGCTTAGGAGAGCTGGAAGCGGCCTTACCTTGTTAATTCTTTTCCCTCTCTCTGTCTCCGTAGAAACTTGAAGGGTCTAAGTGCAAAGGTCAACTTTTGATTTTTGGGGCCACCAACTGGGACTTGATTGGTCGTAAAGAAGTGCCTAAGCAACAAGGTATGAGAAACGGTTTCTAAAGATCGGTCCATTTCTTCTGTGGTAGGTGTCCTGTGCAGTTCTGCTGACCACGCGTCAGGTAGGTGTTCTCTGTCTACAGATGTGTTCAGAGAGGCCAGGTGACTTGCCTGTGGCCACACAGCCCCTGTAGTGGTGGAGCTGGATTCGAATCCTAGTCTGGAGAGACTCTGATTTTGCAGTTCTACCTTTGAGAAACCAGTGCCATTAAGATAACCCAGGCAAATAGAAAGACGTGGTTTCCCCGAGTAATCATGGATGCCATTTTTCTCCTCCTCTTGCTTCTCCTGTCCCTGGCCTTCCTGACCACACAGAAAGCAGCTGGTCCCATGCGATGCTGCCTTAGCGTCCTAGAGACGTTCGCCAACTGTCAGGTGTCAGGAAGTCTGGTACTTTGACAGCCTACATTGAGTCACAAGTGGCCAGCTCGCTTCAGGAGCTGGGTTGACAGCAAGGAACACTCAGTGGAGAGTGGGGAGCAGAGACGTCCCGAGCCATCATTTTTCGTCCCAGCTCCCTCTGGGAAGTTGGTGTCTTTCCTCTGGGGAGCTGGGCCCATCCCTGACAAGGCTGGCATCTTGCCATGCTTTATGGCTTCTTGATTTTCTTTGGAAACTCGCCCAAAGTGCTTTCCACCTTTGCTTCACCCCTGAACAAATACTTGGCCACTGCCACAGAAGGTGTGCGGAAGCAGCTCATCCCTGGAGACATGGCAGCTTCAGAGGGTCCAACCAGTGAAGGCTCCCTTGTGGACGCAGTCTGCGTGCATGCAGGTGGCACCTCTGCCGGTCCTGCTCTCAGCTGAGTGGCCTACCATGGCTCGAGGGATGGGGGCAAGGGCAGCCCCAGCCTCCCGCCCCTGTGAGGCCACAGAAGCTGGGCCACAGTGGCTCTAATCGGGGCATCTTAAGACCACCCCTCTTCTACCTGCACTTCTGAGGTTTCTCCTCCTAAGTAGGTTTATGTAATACTCCTTTTGGTTTGTTTCTTTTTTCTTTGTCTCTTTTTTCCCCCCCTTTTGAGACAAGGTTTTGCTCTGCAGTTCAGTCTGGCCTTGAACTCATTTTGTAGTTCAGGCTGGCCTTGAATTCATAGCCATCCTCCTTCCTGCCTCAGCCTCTTGAGTGCTGGGATTACAGGCATGTGCCTCCATATTTTAAAAATATCTTCAAATATTGGCTAATAAATATTGGAGGGAAGGGAAGGAGACTTTTTTTGTATTTTTTGTGGTATTTTTCCCCCCCTGAGTTTAGGACTTTTAATTTGTTCTGAAATCACTGAAGCAAAAAAAAAAAAAAAATCATAAAACATTCTGCTGGGAGGGGGATTTGTTTTCCCACAGGATGGACAGGGTGGGACCTGCCCTGCCCACCGCCTAGCCGTCAGGGAGCCCAGGGACCCAGACCACAGGCAGCCTGTGTCTAGCTGGTTGGCTTCCCAGACGGCAGGGTGGCCATGTGATTAGCGCTGGGGTCCTGAGGATGACGCAGGAAGAAGAGTTGGGGGAGGGGAGGGGTATTAACGTCTGTCGGGCTGGCTGCCACTGCCGGGATTAGCCGTGAGCCCTCTGGACGGAAACGACTGGGGACAGGAGCCAGCTCACTGGCCTTGGGAGCTGGCCAAGTGCCGGACCTGCAGCGGGGCGAGGTGGGAGCCTCACCGGGGCAGACCTTCTCTTGCTCAGTTTCCCCAAGTTCTCTCCCGCACAGTTTCCGTCCCAACTTAGGTGCCGCAGGGTTCTTTACCAGTTCCGGTGCAGCCTCCAAGGCCGCTGCTTTTGGCTTCCCTGTCGTGGTCATGCCTGACACGTCCACGTCTGTCAGTGGTGTCTGCTGTTGGGAGCCCTACCTGGAGCCCCACACCCTGCACAACACCTGCCCTGTGACAGTGAGGGGAGGACTCGAGGGACAGAATCACAGCCTTGCAGTCAGCCAGCTCCCCCCGGGGCCAGTGTGACACGCATGAGCCACCAGTCCCTCCTTTCCCAGCAGTTGTCACCACTGTTCTGTCACTCACTACAGAAATCCCCAGTTGAAAATGAAGCAAAACGGTGGTCCGTGTCCCTTTCTCAAGGCGAAGCGGGGATGTAGAGGGAGGAGCCATCCTGCTGCCCCCGCCCTCTGGGGTAGCAGAATTGAGCTGTCACCTTGTGCGGGGCACCTGGGCTGCCCTGGCTGCTGTCACAGAAGGGCAAGGGAAGGCAGGTGGTCCTGTAGGAGGGGTGTTACGATGGGCCACATGAGTGCTGGCTGGGGGAGCCGCCAGTTAAGGGGAAATGTCTTTCCGATTCTTGCTTTTGCTAGTCAGCATTTGCGGATGTGATTCCGTTCAGCTCGCTGGGACATTACACGATGTGTCTTTGTTCCTTCATGTCCGCTTCCCGTCCCTCTGTCTCTTTGTCCCTAAGGGGGGATTTCTAAGTCAGATGTGGACGGGTGGGGGTTTGGGAGGGACTTGGTTGGGAAACTGAGTTCATGCGAGGGGCAGACTGATACTGAGGCCTAAGAAAGGTGGCTCAGGTGGCAGAGATGAAGCTGGGAGCGGGTTGTGGGTGGGGCCTTGCTGGAAGGGACAAGGACTGGGAGGGCAGCGAGGTGATTCGATTTGGGGTCCTCGGGAAGCATGGAGGTTTGAAGTGCAGACTTCACCCTAGGCTGGCCTTCTGATGCCTGGGCCAGTCCGGCACCCTGGGAGCAGCTACCCCTTGGAGCTGAGGGATGTGGGCCCTTGGTGGCTGGTGACGTTTTTAGGGGTGGTCTTCTCGTCCCCAAAACTGGGTCACGGGGTCTGACTTGGATCTTGTTCTCTCCACAGCCGCTTACCGAAATCTCGGTCAGAATCTGTGGGGGCCCCACAGGTATGGGTGCCTGGCGGGGGTCCGGGTGCGGACCGTGGTGTCGGGGTCCTGTGCCGCCCACAGCCTCCTCATCACCACTGAAGGGAAGCTGTGGAGCTGGGGTGAGTACGGCCCGCGCGGCTGGCGGCCTCCCTGCTTGGGAACCCGCCCTCCTCTCTCCAGAGGAGGTGTGGGCCCTGAGCCTGTTTGAAGACCCATTTTCTCTTAACTCCCAGCCTGTCTCCCTGTACTCTAGAGAGAAACCCCCTTCCGCCACCTGCTGGATTTTCCTCAGCTTCCAGTCACTCCCTTAGCTAATTATTTGAGCCTTTGTTTAGTTTTTAGTTCTACTTTTTTGAGACTGGAGGGGGCTGTCTCTACAGAGCTCAGGCTGGCCTCAGATTTGCAGCCATCCTCCTGCCTCAGCCTCCCGAGTGCTGGGATTACAGGCCTGTGTATACTCCTAAAGCCGGGCCTCCTTTGAATCCTCTTGAACAACGTTCTCCTGAACTTTGGAACTAAAATTTGATCTTTGTGACACTGCCGTGCCCATTTCAGGCACGTGTCCCTGCAGCAGGCATCACTGTCTTGCTCTGTAGCACAGTGACATAAGGCCTCTGTTCTCACTGCTTTAAATGCCACCAGTTTCTGTAGCTGCCACCTCTTGTCACAGGCACCGCATCTCTGCTGCCCCCCAGCTCCGCCAGCCCCCTGGGCCTTGGAGCTCACTGCCCAGCTGGTCTGTTCCTCCAGCCGTTGTCCCAGGCATTGGGTTGCCTGCGGGGTGCCCCTCACAGGGTATGGGGTAGCCCCGGCCTAGCCGGCCCTGCGTCTCCCCTCCAGATTGTTAATAAGGTATTGGTAATTGACTGTGCCGGCTGCCTCCCGAGCCCTGGGCTCTGCTTCCAGCTGGGGCGTGTTGGCATTTGTCCCCTCCCTTTGTTTCTGGCCCTTTGGCTGCCTTTTTGTCCATATGACTGCATTTTTATTTCGGTCTGTTTGAACCATTTTTCAGGGTTTCAGGAGCTGCCGTACCAAAGGCCAAATATGTTAACATCTGTCGTCTTCCCGCTCTCCGCTAATTTTGTAATATTGTGTTGCAAAAAAACTCACAAGTGTGTCTGGCCCAGATTTATCCTTCCCAGCCCTTGATGACATGCTGACATTTGCCCTGATTTTTGTTGGCTTGGGGGTGTGTCCCTCCCCCCATTCCTGCTTGTGCCCACACCGGGCCTGGTGTCGTTCCAGGCTCCACTGGCTTTTCTCATCCCTGCCGAGTTCGCCTCCCAGGTGGTTCTAAGGCCGTCCCTGTCCCTGCTGGCCCTGCAGTGGCAGTTGGCATCTACAGGGACACAATGCAGCAGCCATAGCACTGGTACCCGGGGAGGCTGGGCCCTGGCGCAGTGTGGCCCTGAAGCACACTTCACTGAAGGGGCACACAGCTGAGGAGGCCACCTTCTCTTGGCAGTCCCCCGTGTCCACCCACATCAGCACAGGCCGCTCCCTCTGCCAGCCTCCTCCAGGGCGCCAGCACCCGGCTGTGTGGCTCTACTCTCCACATCTCAGGGCCTGAAAGTGCAAAGCTGGATGTTGGGGTGTCACTGCCACCCAACACTCTGACTCTGCAGCCCTGTGTAATCCCTGTTAACCTACAAACTCTAGGTCACGTGGGTGGTCCCCTCAGTGGGGAACAGGGGCTCGAGAGACACCTCAGGGGTTTTGTTTTAGACCCATGTTGGGCCCTAGGTGAGATTTAGGGGTGCTTAGCTCTCCTCATGGCCCACCCAGTGTCCCCCAGGATGCCCCCATATCCTGACTTAGCTATAGCCAGAGCAGCTGCAGGGGTGAGCTGGCCCTGTGGGTTAGTGTTTAGAGCAGGCCTATCCCTTGTCACCAGGGTTCATGGGGCTCAGAGTATTTGAGGGGTGATGGGGAGGGAGAGAAGTGATGGACAGAGACCAGGTGGTCCAAGGTACAGGTGCTCCATCTGGCTAAGCTCCGAGGCCAGCATTGGGATGGTCCTGGTGTTCAACTCCGCAGAAAGCCGCAGCTGGGGAAGTAGGGTCTGTCTCCAAGGCACCATGTGGACAGGGATGTCATAGGACACTCTGAAGGTCACATCCAGGCATTTGTTAGATTTCCCTTAGTGTGAGAGATTTGGGGTACAAGTGGATGAGCCCTGGCACTGCTGTCAGAGGGAAGGTCAAAAGTAGAGGGGTTCCTGCAGCTGGAAAGCTGTCTCGGAGGGCAGCAGCAGATGGGACCATGGGCACTGCACCCCACTCTGAGGGTGGCGAAGCTGAAGCTTGCATTGCCTGTGCTCAGGCTCTGGGCTTGGAGGCTCCCTCTGGACAGATCTGGGGCTGGGGGCCACCTGCAGTGCTGCCTGGCTCCTGGCTCTTCCCACTCACGCAGCTGTGATCCACCTGTAGGGCGGAATGAGAAGGGGCAGCTGGGCCACGGCGACACCAAGAGAGTGGAAGCCCCCAGGCCAATCGAGGGCCTCAGCCATGAGGTGATTGTGTTGGCAGCTTGTGGGCGCAACCACACCCTGGCCCTGACGGGTAAGGAGCAGCAGAGCCCTGGGGGTGGAGCTTCCAGGGGACCCCCCCACCCCCAGCTAAGACAGCCCCAGGGTGCATGCCCAGGATCTGATGGGAAATGGGGTCTGCCCTGAAATCCCCACCCCTCCAGGCATGGTCTGCCTGGCAGATGAGCCATTTTTATTATTTTAGTGCCTTTTTGATTCCAAACCTAGTTGAAAACATTCAGCATTCCTTTCCCTTTTGTGGTGTTTCTTCTCTTAGAAACCGGCTCCGTGTTCGCTTTTGGAGAGAATAAGATGGGGCAGCTGGGCCTCGGCAACCAGACAGACGCCGTCCCCAGCCCTGCACAGGTAACCGGCTCAGTTCATTCTGGAGTCAGGCTGGCAACCTTACCGAAAAAGCTTTTCTTCCCAAAGGACGAATATGTGTCAAGAGGCCTTGCCTTGAGTCTGTGCTGTTTGAAAGAATGTGAAAACTGTGTTTTGGAGAATTAACTTTGTTTTCATCTGCAAAGCTTTGGTTTGAACTTGTGTGGCGTCACCTGCCAGGGGCTTAGAA
Source organism: Hydrochoerus hydrochaeris (assembly GCA_004027455.1). Taxonomy (NCBI): domain Eukaryota; kingdom Metazoa; phylum Chordata; class Mammalia; order Rodentia; family Hydrochaeridae; genus Hydrochoerus; species Hydrochoerus hydrochaeris. The sequence continues at coordinate 14,574 of PVLA01005627.1, forward strand.
CACAGATAAGTGCTGGGCTAACAGGTGTGTGCCACCGCACCTGGCCCAACTAATTCATTTTGAACCATTTTATTTCTGTTTATACCTTCTCTTAAGACTCATGAGCCAGGTATGGTGGTGCATGGCTGCAATCTCAGCTCTTAGAGGATGAGGCAGGATGATTGCAAGTTCCAGCTCCAGCCCAGCCTGGGCATCTTAGCAACTTAAGAACTTATCCCAAAATAATAAAGGCCTGGGGCTCAGTGCAGGGGTCGTGGGTTCAGTCCCCGGTATTGCAAGAAAAGATTCATGACCTGGGTGGGAAGTAGCTCGGGAGCCGTAAAGGAGACTATAATGAGGTTCTTCCTACCCAGTGGGAGGTGCTAATAAAATCTGCTATTTGAAAGTTGAGGCTGGTAACTGGAACTCTAGTGGCTGAAGTGAGGTTTGGGTTTACTGGTGAGTTTCTGTTTTCTCCAACCCTTATGATGCGCCTGTCACTGAATTCATAATTTATCTGCCCAAGGTGAGCCTTGATGTGTGGGGCACATTGCTATGCCATTTGGGGTTCAGATTGAGTCACTTCTCAGCCTCTGGTCTGTCCTGGGAAAGTTGGGGGTGGTCACCAAGGTGTTTCTTTCGCTATGTTCTGGGCCTTGTATTTCCTGCGTACACCCGGCTTTTGCCTTTGGAGTTGTGGGGTCCATTAAATCTCCTTTGGGCCCCAGTGATGGTTTTTTATACCATCTCAGAGAGGGAGAGATGTTTTTATCAGTCTTTCAAAACATGTCTGAGGGTCTGCTGTCTTGTCTTTTCAGATAATGTACAACGGCCAGCCAATTACCAAAATGGCCTGCGGGGCCGAATTCAGTATGATAATGGACTGCAAAGGAAACCTCTATTCCTTTGGGTGCCCTGAATATGGCCAGCTGGGTATGGAAGTAATTTTTTTTTTTTTTTTAAAGCTCTGTAATCTAACCGTATATTTAGAGGCAGAAATCAGCGCGGGGCACACACGTGTTAGAAATGTGGGTAATTGATCTCAGATAATAGCCTCTATCCATTAAGGGGGCCTCACATTTTGCAGCCAGCATGTCGCTGCTCGTGGTGTTGCAGTGTGCAGTGATTTGCCTCAGTGAACGAGTCTGGACTGGAGGCTCCACAGAATCGTTTCTCTTGATTGGGAAATTCATTTATGTAAGGGTCTTGGAGTTGTAGGAAAAAAGGAGAAAACTCAGCCACCTTCATTCAGTTTCCTTTTCTGGAAATGAGAAAATGACGGAAGACGGTCTGAAAAATTCTGGCCCGGGTTTTAGCTGAGGTTTGCCCCCAAGGACCTCAGGGCATGGCAGGGGGACTCTGGAGCCCTCCTGGTTGCATCCCTGAGCACAGTGTACTCAAGCAAAACCGTGCTCACTTAGCGTCTGCAAGAGAAGAAACACCTCAGCCAGGGGGACATGTCCTGCCACCCTCATTTTACAAGGTCTCCATTTTCTTGGCTCATCTGACAGGGAGGTTGCGTTTCCTGGCACCTTCCCTGCTCCAGCGTCTTCCCGGTGTCGCTGAGACACGGGCGCCCCCTGCTGGCTCCCGGGTTGCCTACCAGCTTCCCCAGCTTCGGGGTTGCTGGGTCCCTGCGTCATTAGAAGTGGGCAGATGGCAAAGTATAAATAGAAGGCGGAGCAGCGCTGCCCTTAGACTTCAGGGAACAGTGACTTTGTGAAACTAAATATACCTCCAGTCAGAAGTGAGAAAAGAACAGCCCCTTAACGCCCATCTGCACACCGGTTGCCATGGCCACGGCCCACACCGGAAGTGCGTTTCTGGGCTTCCTGCTACATGCAGCTCCCTGCCGCCTCTGGCTTACACAGGAGCCAAACCAGCAGTTTATTGAAGCCAGTCCATCATCCTTCGGGTTGGGCGATCGTGGTTCTCACGGCAGCTCTCTGGATCTGTGAGCCTGCCCCCGTGTGTGGTGCAGGTTCTTATGGCGTCAGGGGTTGCTCGGTTAAGGTAGTCTAGATAGCTGGCGCGATTCAGGGTCTCTTTCCTACCACCTTCCTTCCCGCGGTCAGTCTCCATGCAGACAGCACCCGTGTGAGGTTAAGACCCAGCGCCACAGCAGGGTCCATAGTGCGCACTTCCTCACACACGCCCTTGCGGTGTGGTGGTGGCCAGTTGGGACTGTGGGACCTGACAAGCCGTTCCCTCCCCAGAGCACAGCCCTGTGGCCCACACCTCCTGGAGGAAGTTCTGCCCCGGCCCTGGGGGAGAAGCAGGTGCTGTGTGCAGTAAAGGAGGTGGGAAGGGAACGAGCTTCCCTGCCCTCCGGGTCCTCTGCTCCATACCCAGCACATGGAGAGTGGAAGGGACTCAAGGACCTGTTTCTTTTGGTACCAGGGATCGAACTCACAACCTTGCACTTCCCAGGCAAGTGCTTGAGCCATGAGCTAAGTCACCAGCGCAGAACAGTTTTTACTGTGATGTCCTTAAATCCCTTAGCACCTTGGAAAGTGGGGAATCCCTGGTGGCATCCCTGGGCCTCGAGGCTGGCCTGGAGCCTGTGAGTCCCTCTCACTGGCTGGAGTGACAGGCATGTGCCACTTCACCTGGCTCAGGGTGTTTCATAGCACAGGCTCCACGGATCAGCAACAGCGGATGTGCAGACGAACACATCGGTCACATGGGAGGTTAGCCAAAAGCTGTGTCAGGTGATAGCCAGAAACATGCCATTGTTGTGTATGACCCACTGATTGCTGCAGTGTGGGCGTGGGTCTGGGGTCACAGCACTGTTTGCGCAGTGGCAGTCATAGGAGTACTATTGTTCTGGCATGTTCTAGGGAGACGGAGGCAGGAAGATCACCCAGGTGAATCCCATCTGGGCAACCTAGTGACACCCTATAAAATAAAATCACTTAGTAAAGGGCTGAGGGTGTGGCTCTGTGATAGAGGCCCCCTCCCTCCCCCTTCAACCCACAGCACCACAGGAAAAGCAGCAGAACTGTCTAGTACTGTCGTGTCCACTCTTGGTCTGTTGGGGCGCAGGTCATACTCTGCCAGCTGTTCTCAGAGTGGTAGCTTTGCCCCCTGTCATGCCTCCCAATAAGAAGTGAGTTGTATGCCGTGTCCCAGTCTGAGTAGAAGGAATTTTCCTAAGGTGGGGGTCCTGTGCTGTGGGGAGTCCTCGGGGTTTATTCTGTTGAGTTCATTTTCAAAAAAAATAATTGCAAACGCAAGGTGTGAGTTCAATCCGTGGTACAAAAAAAACAAAACCCACAAAATCATTGGTGCATTCCTACAAAATGGATCTCTACCAAGTAGGTTCCAGTTGGAAAACCTGGGACAGGCCAGACAGGCCGGGTTAGGTAGGGCCGGTGCTCCTGGCCCACAGTGCCGTGTTCCCCATGTCCCGAGCTGTTGCTGACGGCTGGCTCTGGCTTCTCCAGGACACAACTCGGACGGGAAGTTTATTGCCCGGGCGCAGCGGATAGAGTATGACTGCGAACTGGTGCCCCGGCGAGTGGCTATCTTCATCGAGAAGACGAAAGATGGGCAGATCCTGCCTGTCCCAAATGTGGTGGTACGAGACGTGGCCTGTGGCGCCAACCACACGGTAAGGCTTGGCTGGCTTCCTGGCGCGTGGGTCGAGGACGTATTTGTGCTCCAGATCCCACGCTGAGTCTGCTGGGAGCTGGTCCCACTGCCCTGCCTGCTGGTGGTGTAGCTCTTTGTTTGGCTTCAGATGAGGGGCAGAGGAGACCAGCGGTTTGGGAGGGGGGCGGCAGTGGGGTCCCTGCTGGGCGAGGAACGAGCTGGCCCGAACAGGACGCTCACTGTGCCCTGCCGCCACCGCCTGCCCTTGACTGTAGGAAGCCAATGCAGAGGCTTTCAGCCACTGTACCAGGTTCTCCCCGTGTCATCTGGGGGGGGGTGCCCTGGTGACCCAGCCCGTGTGTCTCCTCCCCGCAGCTGGTCCTGGACTCCCAGAAACGCGTCTTCTCTTGGGGCTTCGGGGGCTATGGCCGCCTGGGCCACGCAGAGCAGAAGGACGAGATGGTACCTCGCCTGGTGAAGCTGTTCGACTTCCCGGGCCGCGGCGCCTCCCAGATCTACGCTGGCTACACCTGCTCCTTTGCCGTCAGCGAAGTGGGTCAGTGCTCGGTGTCCCTGCCTGTGGCACTGCAGTGTGGTTGGTCCCTCCCCTGAAGCTCGCTGCTGCATGGGAGACAGGAATACAGCTGTCGTTCCGTCCCCTCTGTAAACTCTGCGCTGCTTCATGTCCCGGTGTCGTGTCACGGGGTGCTCGCGGCCACCTGTCTTTCTGTCTTTACCTCTGGAGATTCTCAGGGCGGGATAATGTTGTACTTTCCTCCAGGTGGGCTGTTTTTCTGGGGAGCCACCAACACATCCCGAGAGTCTACCATGTACCCGAAAGCAGTGCAGGACCTCTGTGGCTGGCGGATCCGGAGCCTGGCTTGTGGGTAGGTGGCAGGGTCACCTGGCTGGACACCCTCTGAGTGTCACGCACACCTATGGTTGCCTCTTCCTCCAGAGGGCTCCAGGCCTAGGCTGGCAGGGCCTGGGGTGCACAGGATTTCCGAATGGGGATGCAAGAGGAGGGTGGTTTGCTGGGCCGTGGGGCAGATGGCCCCGTCCCTGTCTTCATGGGAAGAAAAGGCACTGAGGGGCTTCCTTAGAACAAACATGCAGAGGGCCTCGTGACTCCGAGTTGGAAATGGCAGGATTTTACTGTCTGAGCACACTGGGAAGAGCTTGTTTGTACATCAGCTGTTCTCACATTTAATGTCACACGCCGGGTTACCTAGCGGACTTGGTGAGGCGGTGACGTGAGTCACCTCCCTGTAGGAGGGTCAGCCTGGCTTTTGGTTGAGATCTCAGTTCCTGGGCCCCTGCCCTCCAGTTCAGTGGAATGGAGTTCCACCCCTTTTGGGAGTGGGCTGTCACCTCACCCTGATGTGACCTTCTCTGCCCAAAGTGACCTCCCCTAAGAGCCCCATCCCTGTGGGAGGGCAAGGGTCAGGGTCTCCCAACTTGGCTTCCTGGTACCGTGTGGGGCTCTGGGGTTTAGCTGAGGCCTGAGTGGCTTGCAGGGACCATCTTTGGGTCCAGTGGGTCCTGCCAGCCCTTACGGGGTGGACCCAGGGAGCCAGGGCTCCATTCAGGCCTTTTGGCCAGTCAGAGGGCAGGGAATCCCCAGCTGTCAGGGGAGTGCGGTGACCGTGCTCGTGGTGACAGCCCCCACTGTTCGCAGGAAGAGCAGCATCATCGTGGCAGCTGACGAGAGCACCATCAGCTGGGGGCCGTCGCCGACCTTCGGGGAGCTGGTGAGCCGCCCTCTCCTGAGCACGTGGGGCCTGGGTTGTCTGAGTTACGTCTCCCACATGCCTTCCTCTTGGGCCACAGTGGGTTTCAAGGACAGCACTGCAGATGACTGTCAGCTGGGGCAAGATTGTGGCACCGCAGGGATGGGAACGGGGCTGCCTCCTGGCCGAGAGGACCAGGCCCACAGTGGGCATTGTGTCTTCGGCAGCCGTGTGTCCAGCTGGCCTGGCCTTCCAGCTTGGAAGGCAGCCTTAGCCTTTAGTCTGAGCTTTGTGGCTCAAGGTGCCGTTCGTGACGGGTGATTTGGAGACATGCGTTTGTTTCCCTTTTTCGGGCAGGGGAGCGTAGTTCAGGGAATTCGCCCCGGGCCTGTGTAGCTAGCATGCTCTCCCTCCAGCACTGGACCCACAGTTGCAGGTTTTTAAAGTTATATTTTGAAACATAGAAATTGCTCAGTGGCCCAGGCTGGCCTTGTGTCGTGTTGTATTATGTTGGTTTTTTGAGCTGTAGTCTCACTGTGTAGCCCAGGTTGGCCTTGAACTCTGTGATTCTCCTGCCCCCTCTCCTGGTTACTTGGCCCTCTGGCAGAGGCATGGGAGTTGGGGTGTGTGTGTGTGTGTGTTGTATGCTGGCAGCTGTAGCTGTCATCTCTCCCTGTGCTCAGGGTGTCATCTACTGTTCCCCTGTGATGCCCCCAGAGGGTGGAGTTACCCCTAAAGCCCAGGTCAGGGCCCAGTGTCTTGGGTTCTCTTGGGTAAATGAGGCACCTAGTAGCAGCTGTGAATGTGTTGGTAGCTCATCTGGCACTTGGGCCAGTGGCCAGGCACCTGGTCAGTGGGACACCTGGAAGCCTCAGTGGCACCCCCATTTTTTGGACCATGCCGTGGCAGTCACTGTTTCTGTGAGTGTCTCTGCTTCCCTTCCCAGGGCTATGGGGACCACAAGCCCAAGTCTTCCACCGCAGCCCAGGAGGTGAAGACGCTGGATGGTATCTTCTCAGAGCAGGTGAGCATGGCTGCCCTGCGGGAGACTTGTGCAGAGGAGACCCCAGCACATGTGTGTGTTTTTGGGTGTCTGCAGCTGTTTTGGAGCCTGTGATCCTGTGACCAGCTTTCCAAGCCTCACACTGCAGGACAGAGGCTGTGCCCTCCTCCTCAGTGCCACAGAGCACAGTCCAGCCACAGTACACTTGTTCCCAGGGCGAGTGTGTGGCTTGTGTCCCTCTTGTGCCTTCACCAAAAAGGCCTTGAACTCAGTGTGATTCTGCTAGGGCAGGGTGGGTGCACACAGTGAATTGTGATTGGGGAGGCGGGTGCAGCAAGGTGCCAGGTTGTCCCCCCGCCCCTGTCCTGCATGTCCCTGCTAGCAGGGCTTAGTGGGCGTCCTTCCTTCTCTGGAGAGCTCTAGCCGGGAGGGCACAGGGGACATGGTCAGGAGAGGCCAACAGTCTTCAGGAGAGAGAGGGAGCTGGCATTTGCTTGCCGAGATCCCATTTTCCTGACCCCCCCCCTTGCTCGCACAGCAGGTCAGCGTACCCTCATGGCCTGCCGCAGACCCCATGACCAGGTTGCCTTGATTTGTGCCCGCAGGTGGCCATGGGCTACTCACATTCCTTGGTGATCGCCCGAGATGAGAGCGAGACGGAGAAGGAGAAGCTCAAGAGGCTGCCAGAGTACAACCCGCGCACCCTCTGAGCGGGCCGCGCCCGCCCCGCGGCAGCTGCCATTTCCACGTGCACTGGGACAGGAAGTCAGATGAGGGATTTAAACAGCAAGAGCTGACCGAAGATGCATTTTTGTTAGCCTCCCCAAGGTTCTGTTTTCTAAGTGATTCAACATTAACTACCTTTTTCTGTATGCTTTCCAAAGCGTTTTTTTTTTTCTCCCAATGTTTAATTAAAATATTTGCTCATAGTTGACTTACCATTCCTACAAGAGGCAGAAACTTTGAGCAATGTAAGTTTTTTTTTTTTTTAAGTTGTATTTTTTTTGTTTGTTTGTTTTCCTGTCCTGAATATGCTTCCCCAAACCTCCCATTCCAGTTGTAATTAGCATTGTGGTCCAAGTGGGTGCTACGTGGCTGTTTACTCAGACGAAAATGTCCCTTATGGGAACCAGCAGCATCTAGGTCAAGACGTCCTTGGTGGCCGAGCTCCATTCAAAATCACGCTTGTGCGCTTGGGGAGCATCCGGGCCACTCGCCGCTTTTCCCCACAGACTGGCTCCAGCCGTCGCTTGCTCTGCTCCCCTTGGCCGCTTGGAAGCTCCACAGCCTTTTGGTCGAACCATTCATAGAATCTGCCATTTCCCCCCTGGCGGGGGCTTTGGAATTTGTGTTTACCCATTTCTATCTCCTTTAGCTGTACAAGAAGTGCAAATGAGAATCAGGCAGTGGTGGAACCATGGGGACCTGGGGGGTAGGGCAGAGATGGGGAACATTTGTATCGGTCTGGGGGTCCGGTTTTATGATGCCAGTGGAGCTCGGGCTCTGTTGGCTCAGGCGCTGCTCAGATGGAGGTCGATCAGCCAACAGTCCCAGCGCACTGTCCAGTCCCTGCGAGGAAGGACCAGCCCCCGTGTCCCAGCTGTTGATGCTGCCTCTGCTCCTGTCTCACCTGGCCACTCCTGCCCAGGGCAGCCACCTTGTCCCACGCCTCGGGTTGCTGTCCTTCTAACCCTGCGCTCTGGTCGCGTGTGCTTGGCTCTGGTACCAAATGGCTGGGATTCCTGGAGAAGTTGCCCCCGGCTCACGAGTGCCCGCAGAAGCCGAGCCGGCCTCCCGCCGCAGCCCTGCCAAGTGCCCTCTGCCCAAGCCGTCCTGGGGCGACCACGCTTCGGCAGTTCCGAGGTGCCTTTCCTGGAAGCAAGTGAGGCTGCGGCGCTGGCTGAGGCTCGCGGTTTCCAGGGGTCTGGACTGGTTTGGGTGCTTTAAATAGATTTGTAGCTCAGTGGTGCTTCTGGGGGAGAAGCAGGGGTTCTGTGTGAGACGTGGGTGGCTGGGAGAGTTCAGTACTGGTCTTCAGCCTTTGGTTTTGCCTTTGCTGTTACCACCTGTCATTGTCTTCATGTTAAAATGCCAAAAATGATCTTACTGCTTTTCCCCCTGCTTGTTAGCCCACCCCATCACAGCTCAGTGACTTCTGTCCTTGGGGGGCAGGTCGCAGCTTGTGTCTAGCTGACCCCACAGCCTTGAGGGAAATGGGGCTGGATTGAAGACCTTACCCGAGTTCTTGTTCATCTCTGCCACTGTGTTGGGACAGTGGCCTCCTGGGGACAAGCTTCTGCAGTGTCCACTAAACTAACCTGATCTGTCCCTGTCACCCCTAGAGGCCTCCCACTCAAGCTCCCGCGGGCAGGGCCTAAGCAGCCCCTGCTCCCACCTGAGCTAGGCTGGTGTCTGTGCCCTTTATCTCACACCCTGGGGGTCTCCCTCGAGCTGTGTGGTCACCCAATTGGGGACACAGTAGCCTGGGAGCTGCCTTGGGCTGAGCTGGGCTCAGATTTTCTGAAGAGGCAACACCTGAAACCAGCAGCCAGCCACCCTGGCCAGGACCCCCCTCCCCCCAGGGAAGGTGTCCTGTGCCTCCCTCACCCCTCCTTTGGTGTAGAACTGTAACATGAACTTCCTCGCAAGGAGCACCCTTTAGAACAGGAATCGGGGCGCCCTGCACTCCAAGAGTCACAGAGGGCTGAGCTGGGAAGGGGCTTGGTGCCCTCCAGGTCCGGAAGGGAGGGTCCGGGAAAGGGCCAAGGTGGATGGGAATCAGGATATTGTGATTCGGCCGAAGGCGCCTGGTTTAGTGCTGTAATTGTCTTTATTTTTTTTTATATATATATTTCTTGGAGTAAACATTTTAAATAAACAGCATCATTGTTTACTCTCTCGGCTTTTGTGTTTCTTTTTCAGTGGAGTGTGGCGTGTGAGGCAGCTCTATTGTGCTCAATCTCCTGTTCCTGAAGTCCTGGGACCCACAAGAGCGGGTTTGGGGGAAAGTGACCCCTGGAGCTAGTTCTAGGCTTGCCGCGTGCAGGGCTTGGGTGTGTGGGGGGCTTGCATGGTGAGCCCCAGCTCTGCTCCTTGCAGTCCGGGCAGGAGGGGTCAGGGCACCCGTTGTGGGTGGGCACTGCTGCGTGGTGCACTTTGGACAGGGCGGGATATGCAGGGGCCCTGTGGATTCAGAACCTCCCAATACCATGTGACACAGTATCGTGTCCCACAGTGGCCTATGTGCAGGCTCAGTCTGCACGGTGCAGGAGGCTGGGCTGGATGCTGAGGCTCGGTAATTTCGGACCTGTGAGTGTTTGTGAGCATTTATCGGGTAAAGCCCCACCAGGAGCTGAGGACCTGTTCTCAGTCACATCTCCCAAATGCTTCAGGGTACCTGAGCCCAGTCCGCGGCTTCAGCCCTACCTTTAGGAGCAGTGTGGCAACTGGCCGCCAGAGGTGCCAAGAGGCCAGTTCTCTGTAGTTGGCCATTGAAGCCACTGGAGGGCAGTGACCCGGAAGCAGACACTGGCGTGAATGTAGAAACATGCCAGGTGTTGGGCAGTCCTGACCCCTGTAACCCCAATGGTCCTAAGGCCCTGGCCCCATCTCCTGTCCTAGAGGAGAGACCCAGAGAGGAAGTGGCCTTGGCTGTGGTGGGGGCTGCTGAGAAGACCCACGTGACACCTTGCTACCCTGCTGGAGCATGCTCCTGAGGACAGGAGCCCAAGCAGCCTGTGGGCCACGTGATAGGGTGCAGCGTTTGGGTCTGAGGAGGTGACAAGGCCCCCCCTCACCTGCCCTCATGAGCTGCTTTGGTCCAGAGTCGTGGGGAAGAGGTCAGCTGGGGCCAGCAGGGGCTGTGCCTGTGACTGAAGGTGGGGCGTAGAGCAGCAGAGCTTGGGGTGTGCTTGACTGGCAGAGCTGGCTGGTGCCCTCTGTCCTGGGTAGAGCAGGGAAGGGGGCGTGCTGGCTCCTACAGGGTGGATGTACCCAGAGGATGACAGAGCCAGGGGAACCTCAGAGTCACCTTGTGTGGCCCCTTGATGCTGGACAGTCCAGGTGCCCATCCAGAGGTCAGTGAGATGAAAAGTATAAACCTTGGGGGGCAAAAGGCAAGATGGGGCATTCTAGAAGCCCGAGGGGAGGGCCGTTGGGAGGCTGTGCGGGAGGTTTGGTATCTTGATCCTGCACTGCCATCAGGCCCCCAGATGCTTCTGTCCTCCCCTGCTGGGCAGGGAGGGCAGCCCCGAGCTGGGTGGAGCACAGACCTGGCTGGTCTGGCTCTAGGTGCTGGGGAGGCTGCAGAGGTGAGCAGGCCTGAGAGTCTCCAGCCTCCCCGAGTGAGAGTCGCTGTCCATACCTGCACCTGCCTGGGTCCAACGCTTTCTGTAAATGGCCCATCTCCACCACCCTCCAGAGCAATCCAAGCTCTCTGGGTACAGTGGTCCTCATTGGGCCCGGTGTGGGGAATGTACACTAGGCAGGATGAGAGAGCAGTCGTGGGGCCAACTGGCCATTGCCCAGCAGGTGGGACTGCAGGGAGGGGCTGTGGCGTCAACCCAGAAGCCTTGGGAGGTGGCAGAACCAGGGCCGAGGTGACCTTGGCAAGAGCTGAAGTTCACTGGGTTAATCAGCGTCCAGTTCAGAGAAACTGATGGTGTCACACAGGCTGTGCAGACTCAGCTCTGACAAATGACTGTGGAGACCCGATGGCAGGTGGGGACCAGCATGCTGGGGGCGCTGAGGGGCTGCAGGAGGGGAGGGTTAAGGCTGCCGGGCTCCTCTGGGCCCTTCACCAGTGGGGACAGCACCTGGGCTGGCCAGAGAAGCCTGGGGAGGGTCTGGTAGTGAACTGCTTGCCCCAGGCAGCCCCTGATAGAGCAGACAAGATCCCCAGGGAAAAGCCCCAAGAGTGGACATTCCCTGTCTGCTTTCTGGTCTCAGGGCTCGCCTCTCCCCCTTATTCCCAGAGGGGGATCCAGGGTCCCCCATAAAATCTCTGACTTCTCCAGATTAGGAAATACACATCAACCCAGGGCCCCTTAACCATTCGTCGCCAGCCCCATCCCTCACATCTGTCAAGTGCACTGGAAGGACAGTTCAGCCCTGTAATCCCAGCACTCAGGAGGCTGAAGCAGGAGGGTCACTGCAAGTTTGAGGCCAGCCTGGGCCACATAGCAAGACTTGGTCTTGGAAAAAACACTGGAGAGCCTGTCCTGGGTCCGCTCTAGGCTAGCACAGGGGACAGACACAGCTGCAAGCAAAACAAAGTTCTCTGTAGACTGAAGCCCTGAGTCACCGGGTACAGATTAACAAAGCACTGTTCCTAAACTGTTCTGGTGGCAGTGCACGGCCAAGACCAGAAGAAAGCTTTTGGATTCAAACCCATCCATGACCCAAGGCCATGTCCACGAGCCCAGCTCCCCCGACACCCGGGGCTGCACAAATCCAGTCGGAGCTCAGGCTCCAGGTCCCAGCTCGAAGCTGTCCTGGTTGCTGCCCTTGGGGAAGTCCTGCCCCTGAGCCCACCCTCCGGTGGATAGCTCTCCCCAGCAGGCTGAGGTCACTGCTCCACACTGTCCCAGGCCTTAACCATCCTGGTCACACTGTGTCCACACAGGTGTCAACATGGTGGCATTTGGGTGCCTTGGGTTGCACACATCTGCTGCTCTCAGTGACCCTGTGGACATGGGAGCCCATTCTACAGCCTCGGAACCAAGAGCACACAGCCAGCTCTCTGTTGGCTGTTGACCCTGCAGGGCCTTGGAGAAGGGATGGTAAGGAGTGTGCTGTGTGTGGCCTAGAACAGCCCAGGGCAGGGCCTGTCCCTGTGATCTCAGCAGGCAGCAAAGAACAGCTGGGCCCTGCTGGTCACCCACCACCCATCACCACCAACCCCAGGGATTGGGATCAGGGCCCAGCTCCCTCCTCCCGGCTTGCCTGGAGGACAGAGTCCTGGGGGCGGGGCCATCGTAGGGGCTGGCCAGAAGCCACAGTGGTTAAGCCCCCTTAGTGAATCCTAGATTTAACAGCATTTGGTTAGATAGATGGAAACGGGAGGCGGTGGGTCCTGGAGTGGCCACTGCTGACTTTAAGAACAGCCCAGCCTGCCTGTCAGGCCACACCTGAGATGTATTAGACTGTCCCCACCCTGGGAGACTAGAAGCCACCACTCACCAAGGCCAGTGGCCCACTGGGCATTGTGCCGCTCCTGGGCTACCGAGGGAATCCCCGTTCTTCCTCCAGCCACCTGAACCCAGTGTATTCTGTCCTCTAGATTATGTAATAATCTCACTCCAACCACTTTTTAAGATAGGCTCTTGCAGTGTAGCTGAGGCTGGCCTTGAAGTCCTTACTGGTAAGTACCCCAGCCTGGTCTTGAACACATGGCAATCCTGCTTCAGCCTCCCAAGTGCTGGGATTAGAGGAGCACACCACCCTGCTTGGTTCAACCACTGATTACAAGGAAATTAATGAGGAAGAGCAAGCTGGGATTAGCTAGGATTCAGCCAGATCCCCACTTCTGCACTGACAGGAGCCAGGCAGCCCCAAGGGAGACCTCAGCCAGCACACAGCCCTTCCGCAGAGCAAGGAGGTAGCCACCTAAGTGCACTCAGAACAGCGAGATCTTTATTGGCTCTAGTAAACATAGTTGAAGACCAGTTTTTCCATCTCCCCCTTCCAGGAGGTTTGAGCTGGTAGCATCTGCCACCCTACTAACCTGAAGGACAGGGGTAACCGGGGCAAGGGAAGTATTGCCTCGACTCTCCAGCCACCCCCACAAATGGCCCAGGAATCATGCTGCTGCATGCTGATAATGGGATACTGGTGCTGAAGCAGGGCTGGGCAGCTCCAGGCCTGAGACTAAGGCACCATCTTCCACCACTTGAAGGCAAAGGGCATCCGGCGGATGTTGGTACAGGCACAAGAATCTCCGACATATGTCAGGTAGCAGTCAAAGTCATCAATGAAGGTGCACTTGAGGCCCAGAGGCTCCAGTAAGTGGCAAATCTTTTCTTCCAGGCAACAGGTGCCCTTGATTTGTGGCCCAAAGGGCTTGGGAATCCCCAGATCCTTGCCCATCACAATCATTCTCAGCTGTTAATGAGTAAGGGTCAGGGGTCAGAGCCATAGGAGAAAGGCCCTACCCATCTTCTGGGCAAGAATGATGTGGAGTTAAAAAACTCCATCTCCTTTACTGAGTGACTGAACCAGAACCACAGAGTATGTGCCATTTTGATCCAGACCTCTACCCACACAGACATCACTAATCAATCTCAGTGAACTTGATAGGTTTCCACTTAGTCTCCCAGTGATGCCTAACACATCTCACAGTAGCAAAACTAGTTCTACCCAGCCAAGATCTGGCCTTGTTGACCTCTATATTCCTGTTATGCTGGTTTTTCTGTCTTGGCTATGCTAGTTCCTGTTATCTCTAACTCTTTTTCTCCATCCTAGCCCTGCCTACTGACTCCTGTCCACCTCTCAGCTCTTCCCCAAAGCAGCTTTGTTCCCTACCATGCAGTCCTGTCTCCAGGGGCTATGGTGGGCTTGGCCACAATGATCTGTCAGAAGACACCCACATGGTGACCAGCAAGGGTGGGGCAGGGCCTGTATCCTCAGAACCACAGGCCAGCGGGTGGTTAAAGCACTGGTGCAAACTCCTCAGAACTCACTTGAGACACCATGTGATGGATCACAGTTCATACAGGAAAAGGAACAGACACCGCCACTGTCCCCATCCCTACCCTCTGACTTTTCACTCTAGTCCCTTTACATCTTTGAGCCCCACCTGCTCTGGACCCTGGTGATGGAGGACAAGAGGCCCCTAGGGAAGGTCTCTTAGCATCTGGCTTGGCAGAATAACGTCCCCAATTTGTACAGGGGCCTCTCAGGTCTCTGCAGGTTGGGGATCAACCAGCTGGGACTGGGACCTGCAGTCACTGCTCATGAGCACCTGGCCTTCAGGTCCAGCTCACTTGTCCACTGGGACAGGGTCCCCAGCCTGAGGGAGGGAGGCGGGCGAGGGGTCCGGCTCACTTCCTCACAGCCACTGTGGCCCCCAGCCCTCCAGGCCTTTGCTGTGTCTGGCAAGGTAACTTATCTGGCAAAACGCAGCGACGTTAGCTGAAGACAAACCCCACTCCCCCCTCTCGCCCCAAGCTGCCAGTGGCCCTCACCATGTTAGGGAAGTAGGGCCTTGCGAAGAGTTTGTGGGGCTGCTGGTCAGAGGGGACATTGGTCAGCTCCTCCAGACAGAAGAGCTGGGGCACATCGATGATGTCCTCCTCCTGCAGGCCGAGCTTCTCCTTTAAGATGGCGCGGTTCAGGTGAATGCACTTCTGTGGGGTGGGAAGAGACGCTGCTCAGACCACCCAAGGCCAGCTCCCAGCCAGCTCCCTGGGTCCTGCGGCCATCACATCCAGGACAGCCGCCACCCCTCCGGTACCCGCCCTGGCAGGCTGGGAGGACCTCCCGGGTTTGCAGAAGTCAAAACACTGCCATGCTGGGCACAGAGCATCGCTCGGAGCCAAGAGAACCTAGTGAGCAACGTGGTTCTGCTCTGGGCCCTTGGACAGGAAGCTCCCCTTCCCCGTTCCTCAGTTTCCCCTTCTAGAGGCTGGATGATTGCTCCTGGGGACTCTTTTGCAGCCAGTGAAGCATAGTCTAAGATCAGGGAACCTGGTGACCCTGATCACCGTCTTGGGACTGCTTTGACAATAGCCACGTCATCCAGGAAGCACCAAGATAGCCCTCATCGAGTTCGGTATGACAGCAAGAGCCTCTCAGGAAGAGGCAGCCAGCCTCTGCCAGGGGTCCGAGCTGTGTGACTGTTCCCGGAGGGTGCAGGCCAGGCCGCTTGAGCAGCACAACCTGCAGAGCACCAGCTCTGTTGCCCACCTGGACACAGACCCAGGTCCACCTCATCGTAAGCCAGTGCCTCTGCCCTCATTTGCAGGCTGGGAGCTCCATATCCTTGAGGTCCCAAGAGGCAGCTCCTATGATGCCCAGGCCACAGCAGCAGCTGAGAACTGGTCCAGACCCGCGGGGCCTTTCTGACAACTTGGAAAGGGTGAGCGAGCACTCCTGACGTCCAGGGTAGGAAGCCAGCTGAGCAAGCAGACTGTCCTGGCCCCTGACACACCACCCCCCATCCTCCCTGTCTGTCCCCATCCTCCATCCCAGGAGTCTGGGATGCAGCCTGTGCGAGAGGCTGGAGGAAAGAAAGGGGAGAGCCCACCCCGGGGGCCCTACCTCCACATAGTCGTTCTGATTTCTCATACTTTGGTCGGCAAGAACTTGGTTGATGGTTTTGGCCTCCCTTTCTGTAAGAGGAAAGAGGACAGGCAGGTCAGGGCAGGGGCTGTGCTGCCCAGAGCCGGGCATGGCCAGCATGTTGGACAGCCAGCCAGCTGGCGACAGGGCTGCTAGTCTCGGGTCCACGCCAAGGCCAGAGTCTGGCATCGAGGGCCTTTCCGGGGTTCACACCCGAGAGCCCAGGCAGGGCTTGTCACCACCCATCACTGTCCCTGGCCTGAGGGAGGTAGCCTAGAACACTCGAGCGGGGCAATTTGCCCACCGCTCACTTTGGGGACACCTTTGTGCCCTACTGGGCCTGCACAGCCTGGCTCCTTCTGCCTACGTTCAGTCTCATTCCTAGCTGCTTAACCTTTGGCACAGAGATGTCAGTGATGCAGTCACCAGCCCTGAGGTGACATAGTCTTGGACACGTGGTCCATGCTTAGCAAATACTATGTTCTACAGTACTCTTATGGCCAAGAGGTCACGGCCACACCACAGAAGTCACCTGGGCTTCTAGGGACGCTGAAGCTGCTGACCCTCAGACCTCGATGTGGTTACTGAGGTTCCAGGGAGTGTCCCGACACCCTGCCCTGTTTCTGAGAAAAGCTCCTTTATCTGTTCCTGCCACATCTAGGTCAGCAGGGCCACAGCACCAGCCATGCCATCTCTGCTTGTCCATTTATGGGTTTCCCTGAGGGGCACCCTGGAGACCCATGAAGCCCCAGTGTCCAGGTACTCATGCAGCACTCCCTGAAAGGGGCTGGACCCCAGCCAAGGGAGACCAGGGAAAGGCCACCCGAGGCCAGGCATCTGGGCCTGGAGCTGGCTCGGTGTCCCAGAGGGATCCCTTACCGTTAGCGTGCAGCATGTCAGGGCTGACACTGTCAAACAGAGTTGAGCCCCCGTAGCCCTCCTCCTGCTTCTCACGGAACAGCTTGTAGCAGGCACAGGGGCTGGCCAGGAGCAGCCGGAAGCCCTGGGCGTGGAGACCCCCGAGTTAGAAGCCCGCACCCACCTCCGGCAATGGCTGAGGGCTGCCGCTAGGTGGCGCCCCCACCACGGACCTTCTCGTCCTTGCTCTTGTCTTCCACCGGGACGAAGCACATGAACTCGTCCACGTGGCCGGTCATCAGCCAGTCTGAGAAGAGCTCCACGGGCGCCTGGACCTGCTGCGCATAGAGGAAGTCTCGGAGGCTCTTGCTCATGGTCCGGCCTTCGGTGCTGGGAAGGAGACAGGATGCAGCCCACGTCGGTGTGACTGCTGGCCCAGACTCAGCTGCTCGGACCGCTGTGGGGTGGTTAAAATTCCCTGCCTCCGACCCAACTCGGGATGGAGCCGACCTATACTACAGATCGAGTCCAGGTCACCCAGTGGCCTGGCTTTAGACTAACAGGCACCAAGAAATCCAGTCTCACATTTTGTGCAAATAGGATCTTGTGTGGTCCATTTGCTAAATTCCTGCTTCAGTTTAAACTCTGGAATCTCCACGGAATGAACAGTTTGCTTTTCCTATGTTTAGTCTCCTTCATGAGCCAAAGGCTCAAACGTCTGTATTTTGAGAAATGGTCCAGAGCAGACGCCAGCTGAGGTCCAGGGACTCAGCATCCGGTCACCTCTGGACCTCTCGGCTCACCTGGGGTAGAAGCTGCTGCCGAAGAGGACTCTGCCCAAGGGGTACTCTTTGCCCTGGGCCTTGACAGGTGGCGACACCATCAGGTTCCCGATGGTATCCAGGCTGGCCACTGTATGGTCCTTGATGTTTTGGATCATGTAGCCAACACCAGGGCTCTGGAAGGAAACCCCATGAGAGCAGGGAGTGTTGGAGGGGGTGGCAGTGAACCCCGATCTTACCCCTAAGCTGTCAGACACCTCACTCACGCATGCCGGGTCACCTGTACCTCCCCCTGGGACCCCCATCATTTCTGGGCAAACACCCAGCCTGCGAGGCTGGACTGTATTCAGATCAGCTACACTAAGCCCCACACCAGTGCATATTTCATGGGGAACTCGTCAAGCTTGGTGGCCCGAGGGGTGTCAAGGACAAAGGACATCATCTTGTGGGGTGTCTCGGTGTAGCAGAAGGCCATCTCATCCTGGAAAAGACAGGAAGACTGATGTCATCTCATTCCAGCAGCTCCTGCTCATGTCCAATCTGTGGGCCCCCTCCAGAGACAGTGCCAACAAACCCTCCCTTCTGCCAACTCCTGCTCAGCCCTCAAAACCCAGCTCAGGTGCCCTTTCCTAACCTGTTCTCATTCTTCAGGTTTGAAACATGAGTCATCTAGAGCCTTCACTCTTCCTCCACACTCAAATGACAGCCTTGGGGGCTTTACCTCATATATGCTGTGAGTCACCTCGCATCTGGTCCCCTGGGGAGGCTACCATGACGTCTCCTTATCTCACTGCCAGCCTGTCCAGCCAATCTCCCCCTACCCAGATCTCTTCCCTACATCTTGTCCAGATGTCTTTTTAAAGCCCAAACCAACCTCGCCCTTTCAAGACAAGGTCTTGCCGAGTTGTGCAGGCTGGCCTTGAACGTGTGCATCTCCTGCCTTAGCCTCTTACAGGCACGGCTCACCACACCCGGCCTCAGCTCCGACACCCAACTTGCTTTTAATCATCCCACCTTCCTTCGGTGGTTTCTGTTCTTTAACCTGCGCCCCAGTGCGTCTCCCACCGAGCTCCAACCACTGCTCATGGCACAGTGTTAGTTACCTTTTCCCATTTCTAACCTGCCCATGGCCACACATGCCAGCTCGTTTCTTAAGGCTCCCCTGAGGCCTTTCCCAGTCACTGGTGCCTGGCTTGGCCTCACTGCAGTAGCCACCATTTGTCTCATTTCCAAGCTTGTCCAAGTAGGGCCACCTGTCCCCACCTGCCTTCTCTCTAGCTCAGAGGGATACACCCAGTGTATGGCACCCCAGCACCGAAGCCGAGCTGGCTCTGGACCTGGTGCTCTGCCAGGGAGGGCAGAACTGGCTCTGCAGCTGCAGCCGGGCTCTGACCCTGCAGTGGAAGGCAGCAGACCTTCCAGGGCCTGGAACACACACATGCGTCCGAGGGGGAAAGAGAGTGGACCCTAAGCTTTATCCCTTGAAGGCTACGACTCAGGCGTGTCACTTCCGAGCCTCTGACCAAGTCCAAGAGGCAAAGATGCCTCCACCCAAGTCCTGATCCAGGGCATGAGCCCCCGTTCTCCACATGCCACGCTGCGGGAATCGAGGTGTTACCTGGAGCCACCTGCCCATACGGTTGAAGTCCTCGTAGACAGATGCCACCTGGCTGTCAGTCTTCTCACTCAGCGCTGTCACTGCGTCCACAAAGCCCTGGACCTTCACATCTCTGTGTGAGAGATCAGCTTGCTCAGGGAGGGCCCTCCTAGGACCCCCAGCGAGAACCTCTGTCCCCACAAAGTGAAAGGAGCCAGAGTACAGAATGCTAGTCAAGTGCTCCACTGGGGAGCTATACCCCTAGTCCAAACCAGCATTTTCATCTTAGCCCCCTCTTCTGATGGTCGCACCCCGCTTCCAACACCTTGAACTGGAGTCCTTTCCTGACCTCCAGTTTCCTCTTGTCCCCTCCCCCAGCTCCCTGGCCAGCAGCCTGACCTCACCACGACCTCCGGCTCCTGATCACTGTCATTCTGGTCATCATTCCTCCCACTGCAGCCAGGGTGGGCTCTCCGCTCCTCCTGGTAGCTGCACCCTCTACTTTCGTGCTGGGCTCCCTCCCTGGCCAACCCCCCGGCACTGATCAGACCCAGGTTCTATGTTATTCCCCCCTAGAAATCAAGTTACCCAGAGTAGTGGGAGAGGGGACCGTCATCCTGCTGAACCCGGAAGAGGGGCGAGGTGCCCTTGTGCCACAAGGTCAGCATGAGCGTGAGCCCGTCCCATTGCCTGGGCTCCTGTGGTGTACACTTCCCGTCCATTTCCCTTCTGCCGATTCATTCATTAACATCTCTGCCTCCCACCTTACAAAACAGCCCTCATGCCAGGCATCTGCTAGGAAGACCAGTGGCTGCCACACCCGGAGGCAGCCTGCGTGGGGTTGGGCGGGACAGCGCTCCCTGCCCTGGACACCTGGTTACAGCCAGGCTCCGCCCGCTCCGGCCTGAGCCATGGCAGCAGCTTCAGCGCCGCCTGGTGACTTCCATTTAAACCCTGGCTTTCCACGGGGTCAGAGCGACTGTTCCAGAGAACCCTTGATACTCCCTACCGGCCTCTTCCCAGGATCCTTCTCCCTCAGCGTGTGGCCACACAGACCCTGCTACCTGCCCACCTTCGGGCCTCGGGCGTGTGGGAACAGTGGCTCAAGAGGCTGCTGAATCCCTGAGTGACAGACGGCTTCCCCTCCGGGCCCTGGGCCTAGCAGAGGCTGGAATGTCAGCCTAGGAGAAGCATTACAACAGGACAGGGGACCAGGGAACCTATAGGACGCTAGGGGACCCTGCTGCCATCCTGCTGTCAGGCAGCCAGGAGACGGGCCAGCTCTGAAGCACTGTTCCTGCGGGTCTGCTACAGCACGGCCTCCGAGGCTTCGCCCTGGTGCACGGGCCCCAAAGGTTCTGCTCATTTTGCTCCCAACCCCCTGGCCCAGAGAGCCAGGAGCCCCCCTGTTCTCTGCGAAGTGATCATCCTTACCTCTCCCCCCTTTTCCTTGGTTTGTAGCACTTGATGTGATCCAAACCAGGCTCTTTGTGTGACCTCCCCCACCCCAACCCCAAACAAGAGCTGGGGAGACCGCTTCATTCACAGGGCCATCCTAAGCCTCAGTGTGCGAGCACCTGTCAGATGGTGGCCTTGGGGTGGGTGCGGCCCACGGAGTAGGACAGCTCTACTCCTGAGGGTGCCATCTAGCCATCTTTACCCACCCACCCTGCAGACACAGCGGGTACCAGGGAGGGAGGCTGCCGGCAGCCCAAGGGCCTCTTACCTGTACAAGTACATTTCTAGTGGCATCTGGGTGCTGGGAGTGAAGATGCAGGGAGCCACTCGGAATACCACCGTGTCCTTGTACACTGGGGTCTCTGGAATTGACTGCAACATAAGACAAGGTCCTGGCAGTGACATGGCTTCACATTGCCTCTCCTCTTTTTTGCACCCCCTGGACTTTCAGCCCAAGTCACCACAGATCCCACTGCCTTCCACCACCTTCTCTGGAAACCTTAACTCTGCCATCTCCCCACCACCCCGCTCTGGGTGAGATGCTTCTTCCTCTCCCTTGTCCCCTGCCTAGGGTTCCTTTTCTCCTTGACATACCGAGACTGGAGGATCTTCAATCAGGGAGACGGAGAAGGAGATCAGACCTGAGAAGTTGGCAGATGGGAACTCTAGCGCTTCCACATAGAAGGTCTCCTTCTCAAGGTCCACCAGGGGTGCAAAGGTGTAGGAGTTACGGTCCGGTCCCAGCACAACCTGAAAGACGCCAGCCGAGTCTCCTAGGTCAGAGAGAAGGGGCCATCAGCCTCTGGAGTAGCCGAGTTGCAGTGCCCATATCTGACAGTTGAGGGCACCAGCTTACTCCTCGGCTTCAGGAGGACAGAAGTGGAGCAATCCTCCTGCCTCAGCCTTTCGTGGCTGGGGCATGTGCCACCACGTTTAGCAATGCTAGGGAGGTAACAAAGGCAAAAGACTGTGCAAAAGATGGTGTCTTCCTTTCCTCCAGAGGTTTATTTTAGGTCACATTTTTAGTCCCCAGTTTGCCAGCTCCAAGGCAAGAAGGCATGGTGAGAGGCCTGGGTGGAGGAGAGCAGCTGACCTACGGCAGCCAGGAAGCAGAGGACCGAGGGGGAGCCAGAAAGATCTACCCTTCACGTCACGCCCACGGTGACCCAGCCAGCTCCACCTCCCAACAGCAAGTTAGCCATGACCCCCTCTAACCCAGTCACCTTCCAAAAGATCCCGCCTAGGAGAGTGTGAGGCTCTGGAGACGCCCCCTAGATATGAACTCTGACCCCCAAAACACGAACATCTCTTTATGCCAAGTCCTTTCAGTCCATCTCCAAGTTGCTAAAGTCTTAACACTTTCCAGCATGGCTGAAAAATCCAAGTCTAAAGCCTAAAGCCTTTCTGAGACTAAAGGCAAATTTTCACTGAGCCTGTTAAAAAAAAAAAGTCAGGTTCAATGCCACCGACACACAGAGGCACAGGGCAAGCATCCCATTCTAAAAGGGAGCACTAGTCCCTGCCAATGCCTTCGGTTTCCTCCTTGAGCGCTGTCCATGAGACTGACACACCCAAGGAAATGCAGTGCCCTTAGGATACATGAATCAGGGGCCTCCGAGGAGCCCTGACCCTGGCCCATCCTGCCTCCAAGTTGTCCAAAGCTGGTGGCCTCATGGGTCCAGAGTAGCCCTTGTGTCCTGAACCAGATCTAAACCTCAGGTCTGGAGGCCAATCTGGGCCGACTGCTCCCAGGCCACCTCCAGGTCCAGCCCTGGCCCACAGAAGAGCCGGTGAGGACAGGCTAAGTGTGGCTTTAAAAGGCGGCAGCACACTGGCGTACATCTCCTGGAGCCAAGAGTGAAGTCCAAGTTGAGAAATGTTGAGACCTCGGACTAAGCCAGTAAAGGGAGTGTTCAGCATGAGTGTTCAGCAGACAACCCCATCTTCTCACTCAGCAGCCCTCAGCTGCCACCCGAGGACAGGGCGTGGCACCTGCCTCCAGAGAGATGGCCACCAGCGTGTAGGTGCCCTTGTGATAGTCACACTGATTTCTTGGCCTCTGAATTCTGGGAGTTTAATGTCCTGGGGTCTTGGTAAAGAATGAAGGGGAGCTCCTCCAGCAGGAGTTATGGGAGAGGGGTGTCACCTCTGTACAGGGCGTTTCCCACATCCCAGCTAAGAGGACCCCGAGGAATAGGTGTCTCACTGTGTGGCCAGTAGACTCTGGTCTTCTCGGCTTCTTCCGCAGAGGTGTGGAGGACCAGATGGTAGTTCTTTAAGACGCAGGTGGGGCCATGGACGTTCAGTGTCATCTGGGATAGGTCCTTTATGTCTGAGCAAAGGACAAGGCAAAGGGACCGAGTGGGGGGGGTGGAAGGCTCACACGGAGGAGCACAGAGGACCCTCTGCCTCCCATGTTGTTCCCTACAGAGCCAGAGGCGAGTTACCAACCTCAGAGACCCTTCAAGCCAGGATGCTGTTTACCCCGGTCCTCCACCCAGCTCGCCTCTACCCTTGGGGTGACCCAGGTGTCCTTGGTTTCGGCCAAGACCAGAACCCCACTCCAAGTCAGGACCAGGTCCAAGACTGTTTTTGCCTAAGGTAGGCAGTGTCCCGTCCCAGGCTCTCCAGGTGGAAGTTTCTGTGCCACACGGTTTAGGTCTTCAGTCTCGGCCACCCAGTGAGGCCAATGTGTCCCCACATCACAGATGGAGAAACAGGACCAAGGTAGTTAATGGGCTGCAGTGCACAGCCGGAAAGTTATCGTTAGCGGACACCACAGCCCATTACCTTCCCGAGAAACAGTGGCCTCTTCCTTCTCAGGCGAGCAGCCTCAAGGAACAATGTGTGATCCTCAAGGAACAATTTGTGATTGTCAGTTTGCTGGGGGTGGCACCTGGAGTATCGCACAATGCTAAGCAAGTGCCCTTCCCCAGCTGAGAAGAGATTTGTACTGGGATTGAACTCACAACCTTGTGCTTACTAGGCAAGCACTTGAACCCCTGAGCTAAGTCCCCAGCCCCTGAGGAGAGATTTGATTAAGCTGGGCATGGCCATGGCACAGGCCTATAATCCCAACTCTGGCAGCTAAGGCAAGAGAATTGCAAGTTTGAGCCTGATCTGGGCAGTTCAGAATTGACACTTAGAATCCCAGCCCTCAGAAGGCTGAGGCAGGGGCATTGCCAAGAGTTCAAAGCCAGCCTAAACTACATAGTGAGACCCCATCTCAAAAAAGAGTTGGCGGTGTTTCTTAGTGCTGAGGCCCCTAGGTTCAATCCTCAGTTTAGAAGCGAAATAAGATTTGATCAACCTAGAGGAGAACACTGGCCTGGAGTCTGTTTGCTGAGGGGTAGGGAGAACCACAGCAGGAAACGGTGGGGAGAGGCGAGGTCTACCTTCCGACACCGCCACCCCGCTCTCCTGGTTCACGTCGGCAGGGCTGCAGCTCACAAGCAGGATGGCCCCCCAGCCACTGGGGCCCCACACCCACTTTTCCTGCAATAAGAAACTTAGGCTCAGCAAGAAGCCACCAGCACTGTGCTTTCCAGATACCACTGCCCACCAGGGAGCAGAGCGGAGCCTCTCTCCAGGGCTCTGGGGACCTCTGGGACAGTCTGAGGTAGGGAATCTCTAGGAGCATGAAGGAGATGCTGAGTGGGCAGCCCCAGAGCTAAGAGAAGAAAGCTAGGCATTGGTTAGGGGTTGCCAGCTGCCTACACCTCACTTCAGCTTAGGGGAGCAGGGATAGGAGAGACATCCCAGTGGACGGGGATGGCTAGCCATGTCCTACTGGACTGTATGACTGGCCTAGCAATGGAGCTGGCCATCATAGCCTGGCATGCACTGGATCTGCTAGCTTTTGAGCAAGCCAGAAATTAAAGCCTCCACTTGAAGTGCAGCAATTTAACCTTAGATATCCCGAAGCTCAGTGAAAAAGCAGGCCTGGACCTCAGCCCAGCTCCCCTACTGGCTCATAGGCAGCCTCACCTTAGTCTGCTTGTTGACCGGCATCTCTTGTTGCCCGTCACGGTAGACATCCGTCTGCAGAGAGACCTCTGAGAAGGAACAGGAGAGCCTCAGTCACCTGGGCCGCTGGATGCCCAAGGCTGGAACCAGGGCCATCAACCTGCCGGTGCACCATGGGGATAGAACCAGGCCCGGGGAAAGGCACGGTTGGTAGTGGGGATCCCACTGGGCGACCCCAGCCAGGCGAGAGGGGTTGTGGGCTTGGACCAGGGCGAGTGTGTCAGACTGCCAGCCTGGACAGCCAGGAGATGGAGCACTAGTCATCACCTGCTGTGACAGGGACAGGCCTGGAAAAATAGGTTTTGGGGTAAAATCTGTTTCATTTGGGAGTCACCAAGATAGAACCCAGGAACAATGGTGGATGAACGACTTCCACATGGAGCTCAAGGGTGACACCCAGCTAGCGACCCTGGGAGGATCCAGGCCCTCGAAGCCCAGAGAAGAGAGAGGTTGCAGGGTCCAAGTGGTCAGAGGGGACAAGCCAGTAGTGTACTGACCACTGCCAGGATGGGTAGAGAAGATGGAGCAGAGGCCAGTAGCAAGGAAGTCAGAGCCCCAGCTAAGAGCACTGCTGGCAGAGGGCATTAGATTTGAATAGATTCAAGAGAAAAAGAAAACAGAATTTGAGGACCCGCAGATGGCTCCCAAGGAGAAGGCTGGAGCTTCAAGTTGAAGGATAAGCAGATGGGTTTGACGATAGTGGACATGTTAATTCCTGCCTGGGTGGGTGGGTGTGGCCCGGCAGAGAAGGTAGAAAGGGCAGCGGCTTCTCTCAGCAGCAGGAACCGGAAACAGGAGGCTGTGGAACGGAGGTAGGGACACGAGCAGGTGGGCAGAGGAGAGTGAGGTGTGAAGGGCCGGCCGCTGCCACCCGAGAATTAGGTCAGCAGGTGAGAGGGTGGGCAGAGAACATGCGAGTGTGGAGGGGTCTCCCATGAGTCCCTGTGGGCTCCGAGGCAGCCTCTTGCTGTGGGAAGAGCCCCTCAAGAGTTCCTCCTGCTCGGCAAGGCCCCCCCAGCTCTCCACCCTGGAAGCGAGACTCACCGATGCCAGTGAGGTACAGCACTGCAGTAGCCAAGGGCACCTCCTCGTTGGCGCGGTAGTACGAGACCAGCACCTGTGGAGAGTGTCCGGAGCCCGTGAGACACTGGGTGGGGCGGAGCAGAGCCCGAGGTCACAGATAGGCTTGTCCCTTTTTGAAAATATGGAGACGGGGTCTTGCTAAATTGCCCAGGCAGGGCTCAAACTTGCCATCCTCCTGCCTCAGCCTCCCAGGGTGCTAACATAGTGGGCATGTACCCGACTCCACGCCCAGTTCCTGCTTTTCAAAGCTCTTGATGCTAACTGTTCACCAGAACAGAGGCAGGCGGTGCGGATCTGGGGGGTCTCTGCTGGCTCAAGCTGCCACTTGAGGAAGTGGGCACCCAGAGTGGGGGAGGGGGGACTTGGAGCTCCGTTTCCTGTCACACTGCAGCCCCTCCACTGCTCAGGGGCCTCTGTAAATCCCAGAGCTGCCCTTTAGCCCCGGCCCAACCACTAAGGCCTTTATGAACCAGAGACCCGGCCACCAGTCAGGGACACCCTCCCGTGTGCTCCACCTCCTGGCCCTACACAGAGGCATCTGTCCAAGGTCAGGGTCTCCACCTGCTGCCTACTGTGAGCGTGTTGGAGACTGAGCTGAGCAGAGAATGGCTCGCAGGTGCCTGGGCCCAGCTGCGATACATCACAGCCTCTGATCCTACCCAGGAGACGCTCGGTTCTTACCCTAGCACGCCTGGGAATTGCCTCCCTGGGCCTGGGACATAGACAGGCGCAATTCTCGGCATATAGCATGCACCATGCATTTCATATTGGTCACCTCTTAAATTCAGAGTCCCACATTCTCCTTTTCTGAGCCACAAAGCCCATCTTTAGACCCGATTCAATAGCAGACGGGAAGCCAGTTCTGCACCCCTGAGGCCCCTGTAGCTCAAACCTGCACTGCCAATTACAGTCTGGGGCACAGCGCTTCCTTCTCTGGGTGCCTCAGTTTCTCCATCTGGAAAAGGGGCCACACAGCACCCACCTCACAGGTCATCAGTCAGTAAATGAAACCAGACACATGTGGCACTCATGGTTCTCAGACTTGGGCTGGACCATGCATCAGTGGGACAAGGTGGGTGGTGCCCGGGTGCCCCGCCCGCCCCTCCAGCCTCACCTTGTCCTCGTCCACTTCAGAGCTGGGAAGCACCATCCTCACCAGCACGTGCGAGGGCTCAGACAGCGAGTGCCAGACGATGCCTTTGTCCTTCCCACTGGTCACCTTGCTGTTCAGGACCACCAGCACCCTCGGGGAGCAGGCGATTGTGAAGGACTCACAGTTCTTGGGGGCACACCTGGTTCACCCAGCAGGGAGACAGACATCAGGCCACAAAGGGTCCCCACCTGTGCAGCCTGGAGGGTGGGAGTGACCCCAACCCCAAGGTAAAAGCCTATGGGCCAGGGCAGGTTCGGGGTCCTGACCCAACTCAGCCTTCTGCCACCCTCCAAGGGCCCAGTCACTCCTCCAAAGAGCTCCAGCCAGACCCCCACATCCCACTGATGCCCAGAAGTACTTGAAGCTACATTTTACTTCAAGACCCAGCTCCAACACGGGAGGAGCTTTTGTCAAAGCCACAAGGGATCCCCCTGGAGGGGAAAAGAGGCCCTGGAGGTTTGCATGGTAACCCCCAGGGGGGACGCTGGTGGCTGAGACCAAGGCTCCCTTACCTGCTTTTCCTAAAGGGCTGCTTTCTCTTGTCACACACAAAGGGGACAGAAGCCCTTACCTCCTTAGAGCACACAGTGTGTACCAGGTAGGGGAAGGACTGTGGGGCCTCTAGAGACCCAAGCCAGGCCCCCAAAGCCGGGCAGACCCAAGGATGAAGCCCCAGCACTGGGAGAAGGGGAGCCAGGTGGCAGTGCCCTGCTCCCTGCCAAGCTGGCCCCACAGGTGCCCCGAGCCTCACCCGCTGATGTCCATGACGAGGCTCGTGCCCAGCACACAAACACCATGGACAGGGTCATCCAGGGAGAGGTGGACAACACTCTGGTGGGACATAGCGTGTCCTTCCCAGCTGACCACCCTTGGGCCTAGCACCGTAACACAGGCCCAGAGTCTCCGCTCGTCCCAGCACCTACCCTGCCCACTCTGATATGGGGTGGAGGCCTCTCCAGCCCACCCCCTTGTTAAGCCCTGGGTGGCTTCAACAGCTGCCACGTGTGACTGCTCTTCTCTTTTCCCCCACCAGGGCTAAAATTATCAGGGAAGTCAGGTGTGGTGGTGCATGGCTGTAATCCCAGCATTTGGGAGGCTGAGGCAGGAGGGTTGTGAATTCAAGGCCAGCCTGGCCTGCATTGGAAAAGCCCACCTTAAAAAAAAAAAAATCAGGAGAACTGATTAACACTGCAAACCCCCATGCCTGGCAGGTCCCAGGTGTGGTCTTATTCCCAGGTGATCAAGGTGGTAAGGTTGCTCACAGCTGTGACCCAAGTTGGCGGCACACCCCGGAATGAGTGAATGGGGAGGGCGCCCTGCGAGGCTGGCTCCCTAGTTGCTGTCTAGCTCCCCCAAGCCCACAGGATCCTTAAAATGTCTTGGTATTTCAGGGTTGCTCTAACGACCCTTCGCGTATTCAGCACAAGAAACGAAGCGTCGGAGAAGCCAGACCTGACAACCGACTTACCAGACTTTCTATCATGTACGTGTGCATCTGGATGTGCTCCATACATGCATAATTTGCTCCATAAATACACATAATTACTGATCAATCAAAGGAAGAAACAGGAACTGGTGTTCCTGCACAGGAAACTGACCCAGCTTCCCTCAAAATGAATGTACCCTAAATTTGAGTTATGGTTATTGTTGAATGGGTACCGCATTCATGGGGTTCTAAGTTCAAAAGTAAAAAGAGACCCACAACACTCTCCCCGTCCCTACCTAGCTGTGAGGGCAGCTGGTGTCACCTGTTTCTTGTGTCTAAATAAATGTCCCGCATGACAAAGCAAATATATATATACCTCCTTTTTTTTTCTTTTAACCTAAATAGTATATGCTACAGAGCATCCTTACCTTGATTTATTTTTCTAAGGACCATTATTTTGGGGGCAGAGATTGATCCAGGGGTGCTCTACCACTGAGCTAGATACCCAGTCCTTTTTGAGAGTCTGACTCACTACATTGTCTAGGCTGGGCTTGAATTTGCAGCCCTCCTGCCTCAGCCTCCAAGGAGCTGGGATTACAGGTGTGTGTCACCACACCCACATCTTTTCTTAGGGCTGTGTCATGCACAGAGCCATACCATGATGTATGTGAGCATTTCTCCAGGCCTTCTGCTTCCTGTCACTGCTGGGGTCACCTGGATGTTATAAACCCAGGGCCTGGAGGTTGACTGAGCTTGTTAGGGTCAGGATTTGTAGTGAAAAATCCCCTGTCTGGTGGGTGGCCTTAGGCAGTGAGCACACTGACCCTGTTTTAGTTGTTTTTGGAGGCAGGGCCTGGCCAGGGTGACCCTAAAGACCCTGCTGGTTGTGTTGAAAGTGGCAAATTCAGCAGGAAGAGGCGGTTGCTCGCGCACGGTGGGAGGCCTCACAGGCCTGCGCCTGGCTCCCAGCCTCCAGCACTGAGAGAATCCATGTCTATGATTTTAAGCCATCTGGTTTGTGGTCCTGTGTCACAGCAGCAGCAGGGAAGACCTCTGTGGTCTCTGGGGACATAAGAGGCGCAAGGCTAAGGGACTAGGGAACAAGTTCTTGCTTGACGGTGTAAAAACCAGAAACACAATACTATACAATGTAGTTTATTTGAACAAGAAGCAATTCATGAATGGGGTGCACCAATAGGAAGGTGGCTTGGTGTTCCAGTGACAAAACAGGAGAGGCAAGTATTTATTAGGCAAATACAGAAACAAAAGGGAAATTAATTTGCCGTGACAACGTTGTGTTTTTATGGGGACAGTCGCAGGTTGGCTGCTGACAGTTGGCCGGGGGTTAAATTTTGTTCCTTGCATAGGTGTGATCAGAACTGACCCAAGCTGCCACTAGGTTTGCAGATGGAGCGAGGCTGAGGTCCCCGTGAGAGCTGTCAGTTGCTTCTCTGGGATTCTGCCTTCCCTGGCTCCCTTTGGTTTACTTTATCAGCGGGCACTGTCATGGCAGCCCCATGCTCTTTGGGGCTGCTGGCGTTTCCTCCTGGGGCTCCCTGGCCCCCTCGGAGTGCTTCCCCAGGTGCAGACAGCTGGGGCACACCCTGCGATGGCAGGAGCTCTATACCCATCGGTTTTCCTTCTACCTTCCGCAGCCCAGAGGTCCCGCAGAACCTGCAGCCTCATCTGCTGAGGCCCGTGGGCTGGTCTGTGGCCTCACGCCTTCATGTGTGTGGCTCGTGGCCCTCATGAAACCCGTGCACTCCCTACCCAAGTGAAGATTAGGGCGAGCAGCTGATTCTCATCAGAGCTTGGTTTTTAACTCAGGCATAATTGGTTCCTAGTGGGTAAGGCAGAGGCTTTTTTTAAAAAAAAAAACAGGTTTCATTTTCTTATTTAGGTTAAAAAAAGAACAAAAGATAACAAAAGCCTCCTACCAAGATGGATCACGGTTAGCTTTTTTACAGCATGAAGATAGTTGAATAGTGTCAGGTAAATTCAAACCATTGCGAATCACATCTCCAGCACTTTTCATCTTGCAAATCTGAAACTCCAAACCCACCCCAAAACCACCACCACCGCCCTCTGCTTCCTGTTTCTGTGACTTTGACCCAGAAATGGATTTCAGGCTGAGTGACCTTCACCCAGAATGCTTGCCATGAAGCTCTTCAGGTTTCAGAGTTTTGGGGATTCCGGAATGTTAGCACAGATTTTATCAGTGAAGCATCCCCTAATCAAAAACATCTAAAATGCTCCAAAACCTGAAACTTTTTCAGGACTAGGGATGTAACCCGTGGCCTCCTGCATGCTGGGCAAGCTCTGTCCTGCTACTGAACTATGCACCCAGCCCTTTTCAGTTTGGTTTAGATGTGTTGTTTCACGGTACTGGGGATTGAACCCAGGGCCTTTGCACCTCCAGCCCTTTTTTATTTTGCGACAGGGTCTCGCTAAATCACTAAATTGCCCAGGTTGGGCTTGAACTTGCGATTCTTTTGCCTCAGCCTCCCAGAGTGCTGGGATTGTAGGTGTGACCACCATGCCCACTTTCGTTTTGTTTTTTAGACAAGGTCTTGCTAAATTCCCCAGCTGACCTGGAACTCATGATCCTCCTGCCTCAGCCTTTTGAATGCTGGGATTACAGACTCTCAGATCTCAGCACCCTCCTCAGGACCATCTGACCACCACACCAGGCTTGTTTGTGTTTGTTTTTAAAGAACGGCATGTTTGGACATACAATACTTAGATCCCACTTGGCCCTCAGAACTTTGCTGGCATCATTCTGGGGTGTCCCGAGAAGCCTAAGGCCCTAGGCCTTTGCTCCCTGCTGCTGGCCTTGCTCTTCCGGCTCACAGATCCCTGCGATCCACTCTATTCTTAAAAATAAGTCCATGGTTTATTGTGAAACACGCCTGAAGAGTGTATAGTATAGATACATACACTGAACGAGCAATCAAATGAAGGCCTCTAAAACCCCAGGCTGTTTGGGAGTGAATCTCTCAGGGAGGCGCCAGAAACCCCAGGGCTCAGCCTTTTCTCCCTTCTACCTTGGTTCCTGGGAAGCTCAGAACCAACTAGGTCATGCCAAGTTTAAGGGACGGAAAAAATGCTTGAGGGGCAAAAGGCTCCTGCAATGGCCTCTGACCCATTCTGATGGCACTTAGGAGTCTGTAACTGTCGATTCTGCCACGACAGGCGGGTGAATGAATAGATGACAGGAATGGTTTTTGTGACCTCGTGTACAAAGTGATTAAAAATTTTTATTGTGGCTTCTCAGAGCAGGGCTGTTTTTGATGCTGGGACCAATTTGGGGGGCATAGCAGGGTGAGAGGGAGCCCGGTAGGAGGCAGCGAGCCTCCTGGAAGGTTGGGTACTGGGGAGGCCACCAGGGCGGGTGGGTTAAGGCAGCATGTGCCACCACTTGAAGGCAAAGGGCTGCCGGTGCACGTTGGTGCCGCAGTGCACCTCCCCATGGTACACGTGGTAACTGTGATAGTCATCCACGAAGGTGCACTGGAGGCCCAGCGGCTCCAGCAGCGAGCGCACCTTCTCCTCCAGGCAGCAGTGGCCACTGATGACCGGTCCAAAGGGCTTGGGGATGCCCAGGAACTTCCCCAGCACCAGCATATTCACCTGCAGGGAAGTGGGGGGCTCAGCTCAGAGGCAGCAGCGGGCCACCTGCAGCACTGTCCATGCATCCCCACCTTTCTCTGACCTTCCGTAATAACGGCCCCATTTACAGATGAGGAAACCGAGGGCTGGATATGTAAAACTGGTCCTCTGAGGCCACCTGGGTATCCTCGGATTCAAGTCTGTTGGACTCCAGGGTCCCTGCTTTTCCCACCACAATGTCCTCCTTGACTGCCGCCTTCTGGTAAGGGCCAGCTCAAATGCCAGTCCCTCTGGAGAGCTGCCCATAAACCCCAATCACTTCCCCTCCACGGTCAATGCCTCCCAGCATGGTGTCTGCCACAGTAGGTGCTTACTAAACATCCGCTGAAGGAGGAATGGGCGCTACCTGTCACAGGGCTCTCTGCATATTACAGCTCCCATTAAGGACTTTCCAGGTGAGTGGAGGGGTGAGGAGTTGGGCTGCAGGCCAGTGTGAGTTTACACGCTTGCTCCTCTCCTCAACAGCTGTGTGACCTTAAGCGGGTCATTCCACCTCTCTGATCCTCATCAGCAAGACGAGCCCAAATGTCCATCACTACAAGTAAGCTACGAGTAGGTACGCACGGGATGGAGCCAGCACAGCAGGTGCACAGGCAGCCTCCGTGGGCCATGAATTCTTCAAGGGCTTCTCCTGCCACCGCTCAGACTCGGCTATGGCAAGTGGCCTGCACAGTGTCTCTCTGCCTGTTCCCTCCCCCACCCTACCTCTCTCCCATGGGGTCCTGGGAGGTTCCCTCCAGGGGTTTGGGCACAGTCAGTCCTCATGTGTCAATCATTTTAAGATGCCTCCTCCCCTGGCCATCAGCACTGGCTTCCCTTCCTGCACCTGGACGCCTGGTTCAGTTAAACTGGACAGGGAATGAAATGCTTGGGGCCAAGGAGTTTTATTTGGGGCTCAAGATAGAGATTGCCCCTTCCCCAGATTCCTTCAGGGCAAGGAAGCCTTCATTCTAAACAAAGCCCTCTGCAGAAGACCAATGTGGGAGAGACAACCCAAACCACCAGGTTTGGGCACTGCCTTGGGACCCCAGGGCTTCAGGGAACCCAGTTTGCAAACCAGTGTGTGGGGACTGCTGGTTTCTCCCTGCACTGTACCCCCAGTCTCAGAAGAACTAGGTGTAGAACCAACCAGAGACAGTAAAACAATAGTTCCTGGGGTCAAAGCTGAGCTCCCGACAAAGGTGCGGGCCCTTCGGAAGTCTGAGTCCATCCCCACCTCCGGAGGTGTCTTGGGGCACCCAGGCTGGGGCAGTGCCCCAAGGGGTCCCTCTGTGCCCTCAGTGCGGCTCAGAGCATTGTTTGTGGCTTCACTCTGCCCACACTAGCCCCTCAGTGGGCAGCAGTGCCATGGTGGTTAGCACTCGGGGCCTGCGGCTGGCTTTGAAGCTACCTTTGAAGCCACCAGCTATGTTGTGTGCCTCACCTGGGAGCAGAGGCACCCATGGACCCTCTCCTGGGGGGCAGGACAGGGAGAGCCCAGAAGCTGAATCCGACCCTCCTGGACCCTCTAAACTCTTCCTGACTGCGCCCCTGCTTCATGCCACTCGGAAGGGCTGGGGGCGGCTGCACCTCCTCACCATATTGGGGAAGAAGGCCTTGGCCTTGATGTACCCCTTGGCGTCCCTGGAGAGCTTGAAGAGCTGCGGGATGTCGATGATGTCGCCCTCTGCCAGGCCCAGCTCCCGCTTCAGGACCTCGCGGTTCCAGTCGATGCAGCTCTGGGTGAGGGGAGCAGTGGACCCCTTTGGGGCTGAGGCCAAGGGACAGACGAGGGGGAGGTGGGGAGGCAGTGACAGGCAGCTCTCAGGGGACCCCGTGGGCTTCCTCTCCTGCTCTCTGCCTCTCCCTCTGTGGCAGCCCATGAGGGCTCCCATCACGGGGCTGGAGGCTGGGCAGGGTCTCAGATCTGCCTGGGACATTCATCCCCAGCACCCCTGGCTCAGTACCTGCGCATAGGAGTTCTGCTGTCTCAGTTCCTTGTCTGATAGAATGTCCTTTATTTTCTGCCCCTTTTTCTCTGTCATGGAAAAAAAAAAAAAAGCAACGAATGCAGCGGTTCCCCCTCTCCCTCAGGTGCCATGCAGGGGACTCAGTAGCCCCTGCGGCTCACGTTTGCTGCAGGCACAGCAAATGTGAATTCTCCGCCCACACCTCCTGGAGCCCCGCCCACACCTCCTGGAGCCCCTCCCACACCTCCTGGAGCTCCGCCCACATCCCCCTATAACCCACAGCAGGCAAGACACCCAGACAGAACAAAGTGCTCACTCTTGAGCCCTTCCAACAGCAGCACCTCCCCGTGGCCCTGCCGCTGCTGCTTCTGGAACAGCCGATAGCAGCACCTGGGGCTGGCCAGTAGCAGCCGGAAGCCCTAGAGGAGAAACGCTGGGTCAGAGTGGCCTGTGCCCGGGGCTCCCCAGAAGAGAGCCCGCTGCCCCGCGATCCCCATCCCTAGAGAGAAGCAGTCAGGTAGGAAAGGTCGGGCCCCAGGTGGTGGGCGGAGCCTCCCCGAATCCCCAGGGGGCGAGATGGCTTCCCCACGCCACACCTTCCGGTCAGGCGCTGGCACGAAGCTCAGGAACTCGTCCACGTGGCCCACGCACAGCCAGTCCGAGTAGAGCCACACGGGCGCCTGCACCCGCTGTGCTGCCAGGAAGTCCTGCAGGGCCCGGTGCACCTCCCGGCTCCCCTTGCTGCCAGCAGGGACAAAGAAGTGTAATTTGGGGGAGGCCATGGGGACCCCCCAGGAGACAGAGATTTGCAGAGGAGTCAGGGTTCCCCTCCAGAGAGGGAAGGGATGCAGGAGCCTGGAATGCCTTCGCATATCTCTTCACATCTGAGAAATTTAGGAACTGTCATTCACTTCATCAAGGGGAAACTGAGGCACAGGGCCACTAAGGCAGAGGGGAGCAGAGCCTAGCCGCAGAAAGCACAACCTGTTGAATCAGCCTAGGTGCCAGTACAAACATGCAATCTGCAGCTGACTCCAGTTGACTGAGTCCCCCTGAGTGGATGGCCCCATGTTAGCTGTCTTGGGGACATTCGTCCCCTCTCTGTGCCTACATTTCCTCCCAAAAGTCTCTCTGTGATTGAGTTCTCTGCTCTTTCTCTTGCTTGGGCTGTTCCAGCAGCATGGTCTTCTTAAACATGCCAAGCTCAGTCCTGCCCCAGGACCTTTGCACTGCTCTACCAGATGCCAGAATCCCATATGGCCACATCCCCACACATGGCCTTTTCCCAAAGCACTCTTCTCTGCTTATGCTAATACAGGTCCCACACCTCTTCTGTCCTTTTCTTTGTTTTCTTCATTATTCAAAATTGATTTGTTTACTGTTCTATTATCTGTCTCCCCCACTAGCATAGTGGCAGGGACTTCACAGCTGCATCACCAGCTCCCAGCACATAGTGGGTGCTCAGTAAATATTCACTGATGACTGACTATAAGTGACAGATCAGAACTTAAACTTAGGTCCCCAGGGCCCTTTGACCAGAACTTGGCTTCCTCTCCTGCTGCCTAGTGTTTGTGGAGCCCTCTTGCTTGGGTAGAGGTAGGGGAGGCCCCCTCACTGGCTCCTGACTTTCTGTACCTTCTGAGTCCTGGTCGCCCCTCCTCACCTGGGGTAGCAGCTGCTCCCCATGAGGATCCTGCCCAGCGGGTACTTCTTCTTCCCGACGGTTACCGGGGGGCTTACTTCCAGGTTCCCGAAAGAATCCAGCGTGGAGACTGCCCCTGTCACAGGCCCTCGGGTCACGTAGCCAAAATTCGGACCCTGCAGCGGAAGAAGCGTTGGAGGAGTGATAGAGACCCCCACCCAGCCCCTGGTGGAGAGAGGGCAGGTGCACGTGTAACGGCGGACTGGTCCCAGGAAGGAACTGGGATCTGTCACCGCTCTCAGGACGTGCAGGGAGGTCAGTGGATTCCGGCAAGGAGAGCGGCTGGCATTAGTTGTGTCCCTCGTGCTCGCCAGCCGTCTGGTACACCTGCACTCCGGCCTAGTGACAGGTCTTCAAAGCGTCACTCATAGCTTCACTTTGCTCTGAGAGGAGAGACAGAGCCCCCAGGCTGTGGCCAGGCTGGCCATGCTAGCCGAGCTCCCACTCCCACGAGCTGCACGCTGACTGGGGCCAGAATGAGCCTCTGGCTTGGACACGACTTCACGTGCACGGTCAGGAAAGAAGCAGGGGGCACAGCTGTCACCCCTCGTGCTGGTGCTGGTTGCTGCAGCAAGTCGCCATCCAGTTTGTGGCTTAAAATAACACAGTTCTTCTGCCATCGCTCAAGCTGGTTCTTCAGTGACGGGCTCAAGCCAAGACACGCAGGGCTGCTTCCTTCCAGAGGCGCTGCGGAGCGGTCCGTTCCTTTGTGCTTTTTGGCTTCCAGAGGCTTCCCGGGTGTGGCCCCTCCTCCTGCCCCCCGCCCAGGGCAGCCCCCACCTCACCGCCTCCCCCTTCCCTTGTACCCTGCTTTCCCTGCCTGTAAGGAGCAGGTCATCCAATTGCCATTCCTAACTCATCACACCAACAAAGCCCTGGGCCCAGAAGGGGGCACCAGATTCCCTGGGTAGAGCTGGGACATCTCCGAGGTGCTGTCACCCCCAGGAGAGGCTGCACCCCAACTCTAACCTGCTACAAATCAAAGACCTGCACCCTTGTCTCAGCTCCTTTCCGGGGCCCAGTCCTTCATCTCCTCTGTTGCTGCGTGAAATTCCACTCGAGAGCCAACCACGGTTCTGTTTCCGGTTTCCACTTCCGTCCCAAAGCCTACGACTTCCTTCCGGGCCCGCTTGGAACTGCTGCTGATCAGCCCCTCACACCAGCCTCTCCTGGGTGGGGGGGGTGTCGGGGCGGTGACCCGCACTCCTAGGTCACAGCCTGGATGCCACCTCCGGTTTGTCTTGCTCTCCTCCTCCCCTATCCCAGCCGTCCTCTCCCCGCCCTGCCCCGCCTGCTCCATCCTGAACAGAATTCCAGGCTGTTCTCTAATCACCCAGCTCGGAAGTCCCCTCCTCATGGGCCATGGTGGTTCCCACCTATAATCCCAGCACTCTGAGGCTGGGGCAGGAAGGTTGCAGAGATTTTCAGGCCAACCTGCACTATATAGCAACACCTTGTCTCAAAAAAAAAGAATCCCTCTTCTCTGTTTAAAACTGGAGACCATGCCCAGCTTCTCAGGTTCTATAAGGATGTCCTCACAGTGGCCAGCAATCTTACAGCCTCTCAGCCATCTGGGGCAAGCTGACTTTAATTTCATTTAAGTGGACAGTGACTTCCATCATGCTGAGGTTTCCCAGTCACAGTGGCGACACAGGATTCAGGGCCATTGTTTTAATGGACAGGACACCACTCTATGTCCAGTCCTGGTGTACAATGACGAGCCTGCCCTCAGGCAGCAGAGCATCAAATGAACAAGGCTGTGCTTTGTAACAAAATACTCGAGGACATGCCAGCTGGGGCCAGAGTGGAGAATTGGAGGAGCTGGGGACGGTTGTGCTGAGGAGGACATTGAAGCTGAGACCAGAAAGTGGCACCTCAGCCAGCCTTGAAACAGGAAGGAGGAACAGCATGTGCAAAGGTCCTGAGGTGAGGGGAAGGTGAAGAGAACAGGAAAGCACCCAGGGAGCCACCGCCAGGTAAGGGACAGGGCGAGTGGCCCATGATGATGCTGGAGAAGCAGGCGAGATGCACGAGAGCCCTGGTGACAAGTCCCACTTTTACCCTGCTATCCTTTTCACTCTGAATGACTTGGACCAAATGCTGCAGGCGTCTCCAGGCACCATTTGGCCTCCTTTCTTTCATGGCTGTCTGCAGGGAAGTGGGGGTGCGAGTGCTGAGGGCCCATCTGTCCAGCAGGCTGATCCTGACACATAGAGTATCACAGCCACCAAACAAGACAGGACTGGAACCAGAGCTTGAGGACCAGTCACAGTGCTGCTGATGACTGACCCCAGTGCCCCCAAATGAGGTGCACCAGCCGGAGACTCCGGCAAAATCTCCGCATCCTGCAACTCCACCGTGGGCAGGGCGGGCTGGGCAGAGGTGAGGCCAGCAGCTGGGCAAGCTAAAGTTTCCTCCTGGAACCTCTGGCCTGGGCAGGGCCACCTCCCCTTCCCCGGGGTGCAGGATGCCACCCCAGAAGCCGCTCATCTTGGCCAGCCTTGCACATCACTCTCTGTCCTCGGCTTTCTCTGGGTGACAGGACTCAGCGAGCCACCCTGGGTCTTCCTAAGAAAGGGGGGCAGCGGGGTGGGGAAGGGTTTGCTCCACACTGGCCTGGTTTGAATTGTGACCTCAGTACTCCGAAGCCTCAGTTTCTTCATCTGCAAAATGGGCCGACTGATAGCATCGCCATAAAACATCTTGGAATTAAATGAGTCATAGCTCAGCAGCGTGACTGACACGAAAGGCATACTCAGTAAATGCAACCATTATTATTATTATTATTATTATTATTATTATTGCTCTGAGCTGAATGTACATCAGCCTGCAGCCTAGCCAAGTGTGACTCACCAGAGTACCACTCCCCTCACGTGGACAGTTCATCTGATAAGGTCACATCTAGGAAATGGACACTGACTCCGTCCCCACTCCCGGAGGAAGGGGACCCCGCTCGGAAGACACAGGCTGTGGCTGCCCCCCCCCCCCGTAAGAGCTCAGCAGCCCCTGCGCCCGGGGTCACGGGGTCACGGGAGCTCGTGGCAGGGGCAGGGGCCTATCTTATCTGACCGCAGTAATAACAGAAGTAGCCGGCCCCACCCATGGGATCTGCTTGGGCAGGAGTTGGGCCTTCAGATCCCGGGCCCTGGGAAGCCAGGTTGACAAGGAAAGGGCCAGGCCCACCCCACGCTGTACCAGGACGCATTTGGAGGGGAAGTCCTTCAGGCCTCGGTCCCTCGGGGAGTCGAACACCACGGGCATTGTCTTGTGGGGCGCCTGGATATAGCCAATCTCCATCTCGTCCTGCGCAGGGGCGGGGGGGGGGGCTCAGTGCTGCGCTGCGGGGGGTGGAGGCACCCGGCAAGTGTGGGAGCAAAGTGTCAGGGGCAAACCCCTGTGACACGTGTGTGTGCCTCAGAGAAGGGCTCTAAGGAGCAGAGCTTTTGTCCCATAACTACCCTGTGCACCAGGTACCAGGAAACCACAGCCCCTTGGCACCCTGGGCTCTTTGGGGACCACGGTGAACAAGATGAGCTCTGTCCTAAGGACCCTGCTCTTGGGGTGAGAGCCAGGGGCCAGGGAGCTAGCCTCTGGTGTGGGGAGGTGGGGGGCAGGGTCAGGGGTACCCAGGGGGCCAGCCAGAGTGCTGGGAGGGGTGGAGGGCAGCTATGCCCGGTCCTGCCCAGAGGGAGGCCGGAAGGCCAGGCTTCGTCCTTGGGGAGATGAAGCCTCCAGGGGTTTGTGCCAGGTTGGTGCCAGCCCAGCATCTCAAAGGGAGGCAGAGAGGAAGGCTTTTGGGGACCAGGAGGAAGAGGAGGTGCCCCCACTGCAGGGACCATGGAAATCCACGGCAGGCAGCAATGGGGGGGGGGTAGAAGGGGTGGGAGCCTGGGAAACATCTTGGAGGGCAGAGCGGCCAGGGCAGGGCAGGGAGTGGCTGGGGCTCCGTAGGGCCAGGGACAGAGAATGGCAACATGATGGTGCCCGCACAGGGCAGGTGGGTGCAGCTGAGGGAGGTGGCCAGGTCTAGCGGGCCCTGGAAGCAACTGAGGGGCGAGGGTCCGGCATGGTCGGCCGGGTAGGTGAGCCAGGAAGCCTGGGGCGGGAGCGTTTTCCATCGGGCTTTCACCTGGGGGCTCATGGGATGGGCTCACAGTGGCCTGTGACAAAAGTCAGTGACTTGGTAGCCTGAGCCACCTTGGGCAGGGACACTGAGAGGTCCCCCCTCCCAGTCCACCAGGCAGGGATACACACTTGCATCCACTGGTCTTCCTGGTTCTCCTCCTCCGGGCAGACGGTCACCCTGCACTTGGCTTTCTTGGCCAGGGCAGTCACCGACTTCACGAAGTCTTCATTTCCCAAAAAACTAGGAAGAGCAGAGCAGTGGTGTGGGATCCCCGAGTTCAGACGAGGTAGGGGACTGGGGCCGGTGACTCAGGGGCCCCTGAGATGCTGTGGCCTGGGCCAAGGCTCCTGCTTTGTCTTGTATCTCTGTTCTTGGCAGGCTTCATGTCATGGAGCCCCCAAAATGATGCACCCAGGAAGGACACTGAGGCGGTCACTGCCCAAGCTCCCGCCTCCTGAGACGGTCCGGTTTGAACCTGTGTGCTGAACTACCTCCCCAGCTGTTTTTATTTTTACTTTGGGTCAGGGTCTGCTAAGTCAGGGAGTTGCCCAGGCTGGGGGTCCTCCCCTACCCTTTGCTCCAGTGCTCATACTTGTGATCCTCCTGCCTCAGCCTCCAGAGTGCTAGGACTACAGATGCCCCTGACCTTTTATAGTCCTGAGCCCACCAGAAGCTGCCAGTGGATCAGGGCAAGGATTGTCACACAGCAGGCTGTGCCATGGTCTTACCTGCACATGTATACCTCCAGGGGAGGCTGGGTATTGGGGGTCATGATCCAGGGGGCCACACGGAAGGTCACACTGTCCTGGAAAACCAGGGTCTCAGGGAGCTCCTGCAGGGGGAAGGGAGAACAGGGCTGTCACTCCTTGCCACATCCTGGGGGGCCTGCACCCCCTAGCCAGGTTGCCACCCCTGCTAGACCTACCGGGTTGGAGGTGTCCAGCA
This sequence comes from Hydrochoerus hydrochaeris, assembly GCA_004027455.1. Lineage (NCBI taxonomy): Eukaryota > Metazoa > Chordata > Mammalia > Rodentia > Hydrochaeridae > Hydrochoerus > Hydrochoerus hydrochaeris. Next base: position 54,933 of record PVLA01005627.1, read on the forward strand.
GGGAGACACCGAGGGAAATGAGCCCCGGGAAGTCGGTGTCCGGGAAAGCAAGGCCCTCCACGTAGAAGTCTGTGTTGCCCTGGCCATCTGGGAGGGCCAGGGGGTGACACGGCTGCTGGGGTCCCAGGACCACCTTGTACTTACAGGGCGGCTCATCCCCTAGACAGAGCAGGGCGGGTCCAGGTCTGTGCCCCCTTCTGAGACCTCGTCTCTCCTCAGTGGTCTTTTCCTTCCTTTCTCCTCTTCCTTTACTCTGTTTTTCCTTCCCTTCCCCTCCTCCTCCTATCGCTCTTCCTCTTCCTCCATCCTTGGGGTGCTGGGGACCCAGGCCCTCACACGTGCTTACACGCACTCTGCCCCCAAGCTCCAGCCCTCGTCCCCTCTCCCTGGTGCTGCGGTGCCTTCCCCAGCCCCCACCCCACCCCACCCCATGTCGCCTCCCGTGGCTGCTCCCTGGCTGGGGTTCAGAAAGAGCAGGATCTGCCCAAGCCTTTCCCAGCGTCACAGGAGTCCACCCACCATCCATCCACTCATTCTTTCCTGGGCAACTGCGCTCTCCAGATCTAAGCTGACCCTGGGGGTTGACACAGGGGCCACTAAGGAGACAGAGTCTCTGTCTTCCTGTCCTCACGCTTGGCACAGGACGTCCCTGAGGGGGCCCAGGGACGAAGGTGGAGACAGCACCAAGATGGGGACACTCACGCATGGCCTGGAAGACCCTCACTCTGTGCATCTCTGACTTGGCCACGTGCAGCAGCAGCCGGTGCTTGGTGAAGAAATCCTTGGGGGTCTTCGTGCTCAGGGTCATCAGTGACATGTCCTGTAGGTCTGGAGCAAGATACCTGAGTTCTGCCCCCAGCCCCACCCGCCCTGGGGTCAGCATGTTGGGGGGTCACAAATCCCAAGTCTGCTGCTTTTCAGCTGTGTGACCTGGGGCCAGTTGCTTAACTTCTCCATGCCTGGCCGTGGCTTCCCCAGCCATTAAGCTTTGTGTCCAAGGACTGATGGAGCGAATGAGTTTATCATTCCCTGGTCAGGGGGCCAGGAGTGACTCGGACAGGACTGCTTTTGGGCCCCAGGTTTGAGCCAACTGCAGACATTCAGGTGGCTGGGGCAGCAGGGGACTCAGAGTGGGGCCCGGCTCTTCAGCTACCGGGTGACCTTGGGCAGGGACCATTGTCCATTTCATCCTAATGAGACCGCACGCTCAGTAGCCCAGCTTCCGAGGGCTGTCCCGAGCTCTGGCCCCACGGACCAAAAAGGCTGTGGAGGGACAAAGCCCAGTGCCGTCGCCCAGCGAAGCATTTTACCTTTGCTGTCAAACACCTCCTCATCCTCACAGTCCATGCCAGAGGACTTGGGATTGTCCCTGTCGCAGTTTACCAGCAAAATGGCACCTTGTCCGGAGGGGCCCCAGGTCCAGGTGCTCTGTAGATCCCAAAAGAGAGGAACCCACTCAGGATTGGAGCGGACCCCTCCACCTCTGTCACCCCAAACGCCGTGTGCCGCACCCATCCTGTGCCCACGCCAAAGGATCCTGGGTTCCGAGAGTGAGTTTCCGCCTGCTCTGAAAGTCGTCAGCAGATTCAGCTCAAATGTAATTCTTCCATTTAAAAGCAGGAGCCCAGAAGGCGGTAAACTGGATTTTAACAGCTTTTAAAAAATGTTGGACTGACAAAATAAACGAAGCCAAGTATGCCTGGCGGGACCTAATCGGCCTCATGATAGTCTGTGAACTCTTAATTATCATGGCGCAGGGTGGGTGCTGTTCATTGCCAGTCACTCTCTGCCCAAAGATGAAAGCAAATTAAGTGACCCCACCCTGTGGGGACCTAAAAGTGATGACACCTCCTTCGTAGGGCAATGTTTGCTCCAGGGAGCAACTGCAGGGTTGTCATTCGGTCCCGCACTACAAACTTTTTATTGGCATGTAGCTGAGGCAGGAGGATCTCAAACTGGAACCCAGTCAGGGCAACTTAGTGAGGGCCTGTCTCAAAATAAAAAATGGAAAAAAGGGCTGGAGATGTAGTTCCGTGTGAAGGGTCTGAGTTCCATCCCCAGCTTGCTTGCTTGTTTGTTTTTCCCCCCTGTGGTACTGGGGATGGATCTCAGGGTCTCAGTCATGCTAGGCAAACACTCTACCACTGAGCTATAGCCCAGCCCCTCCCTACGCGCCTGGCTGGCTTTTTTTTTTTTTTTTTTTGAGACAGGGTCTTCTTATAAAGCCCAGGCTGGCATCCAATTGGTGATCCGCCTGCTTCGGCCTTCCAAGTGCTAGGATAACAGGTGTGTGCCTCACTATGCCTGGTGTGGGGGTCTCTGGTTGGCATCTTCTAAAGTGCACGCGAGCACAGAAGCATATAATAGTGCAGCAGAGTCAGGCTCCTTGGGGTGGAAGATGACAGGATTGAGCCCAGAGCCTCGCAGCTCAGCAAGACCCTGTCTCAAAATTTTAAAAATACACCAAAAGAGCAGGGGAGGCAGCTCAGTGGCACAGTGCCCTTGGGTTCTATCCCAATACTGGAAAAGACATTGTGTGGGCAGCCCAGCCTTTGGGGCAGGGATACCCCAAAGCTTACCCAGGGTCCCCAGGACAACAGTCTTAAGGTCCTTTCTGCACACCCCACCACCCTATGTCTCCACAGCATGCAGTCCCAGGACAGCCACCTCCGTCCTCTCCCTGCCGTTCCTCCTTTCTCTGTCATTCACCCCACGCCAACAGCTGCGTGGAAATCATTAGAGCCCAGGGTGGGAGCCTGAGCCAGAGTTGAGACCAAATACTTTCCCAGCGTGCATTAAAATGGGTGACCCAGTATAGATTCTAGAGATTCTGAGGCCACAATCAGTGACAATTATGGGGTATCTATAGTATAAACTAAAATATTCTTTCTCCTTCCCGAATTGTTGGCAGTCAACATGGCAAACATGAGATGGACTGCTGTTTGCCCCACGTCCACCAGGGGGCGCGGCAGGAGAACCCAGCAGGGCAAAGGGAGCCTTGGGATGCCTGTCAAGGTGGAGGGGGTACCTGGTCTTTTGTGGATCTGGTTGGCTTCACTTTGCCAGAGCGGGTGACATCTGCCAGCAGGGAGATTTCTGAAATTCCATAAAGAAGAGGGGAGGTGTTGGTGAGGGCACAGAGTGGAGACATTCAGCCTGGTCAAAGGGGACAAAGTCCTCTCGAGGAGAAGGGCCACGCCGAGGGTAACAGTCGCGTTTTTCAGGGGAGATAAGTCTGGCTGCAGCTCAGCAAACTCCTGACTATTTGCCATCCTTCAGGGGGCCATGGCTGGGATGCCAACAAGATTTGAGGGTCTGATCGCCCCCGGGGGCTTCCAGAAGAATCCCCCACCACCCCCGTGAAGGGTCCACAGGAAGCCCTGCAAGGACGTCTTACCAGGGCCCCACTCACCGGAGTGGTTACCCGCCTGCGCCTGCCCTTCATTACCCGTGTGTGTGTCTACATCGGGAGACACATCGCAGCCCGGTTCCACAGGCTGTGGGAACCGCTGACCATGCTCGTTCCACTGACCCAGCTCGGTACAGGGACCCTTGTCCTGAGTGGCACTGGCCCGATTTACTTTTAAGAGCAGCCACCCACACAGTAGTGCAGGGATGGGCAGCAGAGTCCATAGTGGCTGGGACCTCTGTACGACTTCACTAACTAGTTGTGCGACCTTGGGTGAGGCCATGACCTGCACCCCAACTGCCTCATCTGGAAAATGGGATAATAACAGCACTAAATTCTCTGGATTGCTATCCAAACTAAATGTGACCTGGCACAGAGTCAGTGCTAGTATATTAATATTTAAATGTGTGTTCCTGGGAAGGATTTGTTATTAAAATGAAACCTAGAAGTTCCATGCTTAACGTGCACTTAATAAAAACATTATGAAGTTGCTTAAGATGAAGCCAAATTAAAAATGGGATTTGTTGTTGTTGCTGTCGTCTTGATTTTTTGAGACAGTCTCACGAGGTAGCCCAGGCCACCCTTGCACATTTGATCTTCCTGCCTCAGCCTCTCATGTTCAGGGATTACAGTGCACATCACCGTATCCAGTTTTTTAAAAATTATTTTTTAAGAGATCAAATCTTGCAAAGTAACCGAGGCTGGCCTTTAACTCCTGGACCCAGTGGAATCTGAGTAGATCTGAACAGCAGATATGGGGAACACGATATTCATTACTGGATAACACTGTGTCACCATCTACTTTTGCTATAAATATCTGAGGCACCATAAAGGTTGAGAGACTGGTATATTGAAAATCATGTACCCACTTCCTACCTTGAGAAATAAATGAAGATGCGATAATCCAAGTCCCCTCACCCCCCAGCTAGAGAAGGCAGCACTTACCCACACCTGTGAGGTAGAGCATGGTTTGCACTGTAGGGGTCTTAGGTCCATAGTATGAAATTTGAACCTGTAAGATAGCAGCAGAGCATAAGTGACTTCTCTTAGTCATTCAGCAAACACCGATTGGATTCCCACTCTCTGCCAGCTCAGCTGAGCTGAGCACAAATGACTACCATGTCATAAAAGAAGGTCCTATAGGAGCCCAGAAATGGAGGAACTCGCTCTGCCTGGGAAAGGGGGTCAGGGAAGGTTTGCAGAGTACCACTTGAGTAGATTCGGGAGTGGGGAGCAGAGGGTCCGTAGATGGAGATGGTGAGGGGGAAACTGCTGATTAGGATCCACAGTTCAGGCTCCATCAAGCAGAATAGTGTCCTAATAGAGGGATTATATGACAGGGAGGAGGCAAGGTGACCCACCGAGGCAGAGTGGAGTGGTGCCACCACATAGTGTGGGGTGCTGACCACCACTGGAAGAAGCTGGGAGAGGAGTGTAGCCCTGCTGACATCTGGGTCTCAGATCTTGGTCCTCTAGAACTGGGAGCATACACTGCTGTGGTCTAAGCTAGCTGGTAATTTGCTGTGGTAGCCACAGGACACTAAGATGGGAATGGAGCAGGGTTCCTTGGAACTCCTTCTCTGCAGCCTTCTTAAGCCTCTGTGCCACATGTAACCGGGTTTGCTCACCTGTCTGTTACCTCATACCTGCACTCCCAGGTTGTGACCTGACCCCCAGGACTGACTGCACACTTGTTGATTTCTCTTTTCCTGGTGACTGGCATGCGTTCTGAGTGGAGGGGTTGAGTGGAGCCATCCACTGGCTGAGCCCATCTACTGGCTGAGTGGATGGGTTGAGTCAAGACCCTGGCCCCCAGAAACTCCAGCCCCCAGTTACTATCCATGGGACCCTTGGGTGGGAGAAGCTTTTCCAAAGGGAAGGGAAGAAGGCTCTGTGGGGCTGGTGCTGTGCCAGTGTGGGTGTGGCTGCTGGCTGGCTGATGCACTTCCACACTTTCATTCCGTGGCTGCCACACTCACCTTCTGGTCACCTATGCTACTGCTGGCAGCTTTCATCCTCAGGGTCACCTCCAGCTTAGGGTCTAAGGGCCATTTGGAGGAACCTGTGGGACTCTTCTTGGCTGGAGTGCTGTTGGTGACATCCACTACCACTCCTGGGGGGGCACGGATGCTGAATGCTGTGTAGTCCTCGGGGGCAGAGCTGTGGAAGGGACAGAGGAGGACAGAAAGACCCAGTGAGGAAGGGCTTGGCCTAACATGGCTTTCCCTAGGATTCCTCCCTTCCCCGGCTCTAACCCCAGGCACCAATCAGAGCTCACTTTGTCCACAAAAGTACAGTGAGGTTTTCAGGAGGTGATGAGGAAAACAGGGAGATCTGAAGTATTTACACTTGAACTAGAAGACAACAGAGGAAAGTACACACCAAGTGCCCCTCCCTGTCATGTGTGCATAGAGCAGTGTGCACACCCAGAGATTTTAAACACAGCAGCGTGCACATACAGGGTTGTGCACATACAAAAAAAAAAAAAATCACACAAACTTCTGCTTCTGAAATTGTGACTGGCCAAGTATTCTTGAGGATCTTCTTATAGAATATCTCTTACAGCATATTTGGATCACGATAAAATATGTTTTCAAGCATTGACAAGCTTATAAGAAGTAAGATGAATCTCCAAGGATCAGCCTTCTCTTTGTGCACACACACACACACACACACACACACACACTGCCAGCATGAGTACTCATATACATGCAGCATGGTAAACTGAAGAACAGCCAAAGATGAGCTAAGAGAAGTAGATGGGTTTTTAAATATCAGACAAAATAGATTATTAGTCATAACCCACTGTCTTGGTTGCTTTTCTCTCATTGTTGAGACAAAATACCTAATGTTTAAAATGAAGAAAGGAAAGGTTTATTTAGCTCAAAGTTTGTGAAGGTTTTAGTTCATAATCTGCTGGATACAAGGCAGTGTGGCTCATGGCAGAGGACAGCAGTTCATGGTGTCAGAACACAGCAAAAGTAACAAGAACAAAAAGGGAAGAGTGTGCAGAGAGGACTCTTTCTGCTTCATATATACATAGGCCACACCCACCCAGTCCCATAATCCCAGCATTGGACCATGAACCAATCAAAAATCCTGGAAGATCCCACGTGACTGCATGAGGCTTTGGGGGGACATCTAAACACAAACCATAACACCTGCATAGTTATCAATAGAGAATATCACAACCTAATGATACAAGATTCAAATCACCTAAAAGATAGTCTCAAGTGGTATGCATCTAATAACATAACCTTCACACACACACACACACACACACACACACATCTCAAAGATAAGGTCTCAAAAGTTATTTAGAAAGAAAAGTCCCACTACTCAGAGAGCTATATTAGATTGACAGCAGACTTGTCAATAGTAGCAATGAAATCTAGGGAACAATTGAATAAGTCTTCACAGAATTTTTGGGAAAGTAACGGTTAATTTAGAATTGTGTGCTCTTTCCATATTATTTTTAGACAGGGTCTTTCTGTATTTCCTAGACTGGTCTTGGGCTCCTGAACTCAAGTGATCCTCCTCCATCAGCCCCCCAAGTGCTAAAATTACTGGCACACAACACCATGCCCCCCCATCTTTGAATAAAGACATTTCCAGGTGGACAAAAGTTGATATTTAAAAATCAACAGAGTTTGACCACAGCAACTTCTGAAGGCATAATTTTGCAAGAAGGTCACCAAGGCCAGAGGAGGGTACAGGAAAGAGTGTTAAACAAGTAAAATGGTAAATCTCTTCGTAAATCTAAACAAACATCCTCTATATACAAAGAACAAAGTCATAAAGACGTCAAATTTTTGGGATGAAAAGAGGCAGAATTGAAATTGGCAGGAGGGTGGTGAGAGTCAAAATATCTGAAGGTCCTTGAATTCTTACCAGTGGACTTAAATATTTGGTGGGATTGCAGAGATTCTTACTGAACTTGACAAATTGATTTTAAAACTTATGTGGAAAATCAAGGGCCCAGGGTAGTTTAAGTACATCTTAAGGAAAAGAAGTAAAAGAGAGCAAGACTTGCAATTATGCCATGGAAAGAAGGATGGGATTATAATGACCCAGGCCAACACAAAGGGAGGATGCAGCTTGAGAGAGACCCTACTTGATCTATGAAAGTGGTCTTGTAGAGAACAGGAACAGTGGAGACTACATAATAAATGGCACTAGATTGATTGTTCATTCATGTGGAAAATAATTAAAGTGAACAAATAATGAAAGAATTAAACTGATCCCAGCCTCACACCATATAGAAAAATTGAGTTCCAGGCAGAGAAAAAAAATCATAGTGTACACAGCAGAACTTTGAATATTTTAAAAGAAGATGTAGGAACATATATCTGTAAGATCCTTCTGAAACAAGGTATCATAACCAATAAGCATGAGGGAAAATATTGATAAGTTCAATTGGATGAAAATATGTAGCATAAAAGACTAGCACAACTGGGGATTTATCTCAGCGACATAAATGCTTGCCTGGCAAGCGCGAGGTCATGAGTTTGATCCCTGGTACAAAAAAAAAAAAAAAAAAAGACAATCTAAGGAAAGTGTATTCACAAAGTAAAACCAACAAAGGCTTAGCATCCAGAATAAAGAATTTAAGCCCTGTCACAAAAAATAGGCAAAAGACAAATGGGTATTTAGAGAAGTAGAAACATAAATGGTTGATAATCCCATGAAGAGGTGCTCTACCTTACTGATAAGCAAGGAAACCAAAATGTAAAAGCTGGAATGAGACAGGATTGTACACATACTTGATTGGTAAAAATAATGTCCTAGATTACATGGGTCAGCAGAAACTAATACACTGTGCACAGGGGTATGATGTTAGCCTTTTTGTACACCAACTTTAGTGTTTTCTTGTAAAGCCAAACATTAGCCAATCCTAACCCAGCCATTCCACTCCCAGACCAACATTTTGGAGATTACTTTTCCACATATGCATCAAGAGACATGTTCAGGACAGCTTTACAGAAAGGAAAGCAGTCCTTTCTGTCCTGGTGAGCAATTCAGTACAGCCCAAACACCTACAGACAGAAGAGAGGCTAAGAAATCATAGCAGAGCTGGGCATGGTGGTGCATGCCTGTAATCTTCGCACTCAGGAGGCTGAGGCAGGAGGAACACCATAAATTCAACCTGGGCTATATAGTGGATTCAAGGTCAGCCTGAAGTACACAGAGAGACTCTGTTTTGAAAAGAAAAAAAACAAACTGAAACAAAAAATATTGTAGTTGAATCACACAGTGTATGGGAGACTCTCTATAAAACAGAACTCACTTCATGAGATCACAGAGAGATTTAGGATTATGTTTCCCATTTTTATTTTTGTGATAAACTGGGTTTTTGTCTGTGTAGTCAAAGCTATATGTATTCTTGATAGAGAATTAGGAACGTACAGGAAAGCATGCATCCTAGTTACTGTTCTCATTGTTAAGACAAAATACCAGACACTCAAAGTGAGAGGGGGAAATGGTTTATGTAGCTCACAGTTTGTAGAAGTTTCAGTCCATAATCGCCTGGCTCCAAGGCAGGGTGGCTTGCAGAGGGTCATTGCAGAGGATAAGTGGGTCATGGTGGCAGAAAACAGCAAAAGCAACAAGCAAGGGGCCTTAACAGGTGTCTCTCTGCCCCTTTTATCTTATCCAGGCCACTTAGGGCAGGTAGCACTCACACCCATAATCCTGTTGCCCTTGAGCCTAGCATTGCACCATGTATCAATCCCAGCATCACACACTCGAGATCCTCTGACCTCTAAAAAGCCCCATCTATGACCTCACAAGGCTTGGGGTGACACCTAGTCACAAGCCATAACATTGTTCCCCTGGCCCCCCAAAGACTCGTGCACATCCCTTTATGTAAAAGCATTTAGTCAAAGAGCTACCAAAGTCCTAACAGATTCAGCATTGCTGAAAAGTCCAAACCCAAAGTTTCCTTTAATATTTCAGGCAAACTCTTAGCTATGAGCCCCTCTACAAATGAAAGGTAAACACTTCCAACATTCAATGATACAGGCATTTTCATTCCAAAAGTCACAAATGGAGATACAAAGGAATAGGATAAAAGCAAGTCCAAAATCCAGCGGGGCAAACTTTACCACAGTTTCACTTCCAGTATCTGAGGCAATCTGTGGCAAGACGTGAACTCCAAAGGTGGCTCTGCCCCTGTGGCACTGCTGGTGGTTGTGGCTCCCCACAACCTTCTGAGGTCTCCACTGCACCTTTGGGTTCACACTCACAGCTTCACACACTGCCCTCTCACAACTGCTTCTGAAAGCTGGGTGAACACCTTCCTGGCCCCACAACTCTAGCATTGTGCATGCACCTAAAACCAGTGCCACATGGATGATGCCAAGGTCCAGTGCCAGCTGGAGCAGTAACCAGGCTTCCATCTCTCTTGGTTGTAGGGGCCAAGTGCTTATGAACCAAATCCCAAGGAACAACTTCCCTAGGCCACCTCCATTCTGGAACATGGTGCTCTGGGGCCCCCTTCTCAAAGAAAAGTCTTTCACTGTTTCAATTTTGAGGCTGCAAAGGGTAATATCCTGTTGCTTCTTATGACGTCCTCAGGCCATCTTTCCTATTCTCCCGTTCCTTCTCAGCAATCAAGATCTCTTCTGCTCTATCTTTGCAGTCTACAGCTTTACTGGAGCTTCTTTTCTGGCCACACTCAAAAGGTTTAAAATCATTTTGCTGGGCTCTTTGCTCTTGATTCTCAACATAAATCTGGCCAACCCCTCCCAACAGTAGCCATGCCACTGCCGCAACATTAGACGGCCTTGAAATTTCTTCTGCCAGGTTAATTAACTCACCGTCCTTAATCTCAGTCTCAGGAAAAGTCTCTGGGCACAAGCAAAATGCAGACAAACTTTCTGTCACCTGGAGTGATGGTCCTAGTAGCATGGCTGTGCCCGCTGCCAGGCCTGTACTGACCAACCTGTTCCTGGCCCACCATGCTTTTATAGCACCAAGACAGTGCTATAAAGCAAGACTTTGGTCAGCCCACTTCATAGGAGGAGAAACTGAGGCTGGAGACTGGAGTGTACTGCTGTTTGCTGATGGTGCCTGTGTGCCTGGCTCTTTATGCCCAGCATCTCTCAACTTCACCAAGATAACAGGAAGAGCGGGGCAGGAGTGACAGCAAGGTTGTGCTGATGAGCAGCTGGATTGGTTTTCAGGCCCCTTCCCAGGTGGAAGCAGCCCTAGGTATTGGTACAAGAAGACCTGGAGTCAGGGCAGCATTCCTGCCAGGGAGACACCAGGCTCAGAAAACAGGTGCAGCCCGGAGGGCTGTGAGGCCACCTAGGGTGGGGACACAAGTGCCAGAGCTGTGGGAGGAGCCTCTGAGTGAGCTGATGGTGCACACCTGTAATTCCGGCACTTGGAAAGCTGAGGCAGGAGTATTGACCTGAGTCTGAGACAAGCCTGACTCAAAAAAAATAGAAAAAAAATCCAAAAAACCAAAAACAAAACAAGAAAAACACATCAGTGAGAAGGGTGTGGTACCTTGTACCTGGGTCATGGTGACTTCTTGACTCTGCCCCAGGCACAGAAAGCCCTGGAGAGGCGTTACTGCTCCTCTCAGCCCACAGCGTGATTTCCATACACTGGGGGTGTTTCCTGCTGCAGGAAAAGCACTTTTCACACTCAGGATGAAACCAAGTGATTTCTGGGAGCAGCTCTAGCGAAAGTGCTCACCCCGGCTCGGCTCCGTGCAGACCTTGTCTCTCCAGGCCCGGGGCTCCGAGCAGGAACAGAGGTCCAGGCCCCTGGAGCTGGGGGAAGAGTGGCCCTGCCACCGTGCTTTAGGGAGAAGGTGGGGAGCCTGAGGGCTGTGTGGGACGGCGGGAAGTGACAAGCAAGGCTGGTGCAGACAGGAAGGTGTGAAGTCAGCTGCCCGGGCTTGGGCCCTGGCTCCCTGAGCCAGCTGGGGGAGGGGGCAGTTATTACTTAACCTCCTCATGCTTCAGTTTTCCCTTCTGTAAAATAGGAATAAAAGCACTGCCTGCCTTGTCCATGCAGAGAGATGACGTCATTTTAGCCATCTTGAGGAGCAGCAGTTGGGGAACAGAAAGATGGGGCTCAGTGTCTGACTGGAGGAGAAGCAGAGGCTTCTGAGGCTTGCCTGGACCCGGGAGGCCCCATCCCTTCTGGGGCACCTTCCTCTTTGGCCCCGCCCAGCCAGCGCCCCACCTACAAGAGGTCTGGAGACCTTGACCCGCCCCTGGAGCACAGCTGGCCGGCTAACCTGGCAGGCTGAGGTGCCGGCCCCCTTCACGTCCTCCAGGCCAGCCGCCATCAGCTCTTCTGAGGGCTCCGGGGCCTCTGGCAGCGTCCGCCTTTCTTTCTGTCTTTGTTCTGACTTCTCAGCCTCCTGTCTTCCGTCTGTGGCCTGGGAAGCCACCTATAGCCTGACTGCTGGGTTCAGACACCCCCGTTCTAGGACCATGGATGCCCAACCTTGTCTGCCTCTACTATCACTGGGGACAATTGTAATGACAGCGCCATGCACACCCCAGGGGGTTCATCAACCATCTCGAGTGATCCAGAGCCCAAACACATTAGGTCCTCCACTGTTATTTGATGACAGAGTGAGTGAGTGAGTGAGTGAGTGAGTGAGTGAGTAGCTACTAGGTCCATGCCCGGCACTGAGCTAAGTACTTAACGGACACTGTTACCTCATCCCGCGTTTCATCTGTGAACCACTCTGTGGAGCGGGCAGTGTCCCCCCTGCACAGGAAACTGAGGCCACTCAGCCAGCCAACGGCAGGCCAGGTGGCACCTTCCTCTGTCCCTCTGACTGGGTAGCTTGTCCCATCATCCCCACACTGTCACACATCCTCAGGAAGGGGTGCACATGGCACATCTCCTCATGAATCAGGTGTGGGCCATGGACCTTGCTGTGTGACCACAGCTGATTCTCTGACCCTCTCTGAGCTCTCTGATTATGCCATATTAATTCATTTGAAGCAAAGTCCCGAGAAGCCACCCTCGTATGCACAGAGACCTAGCTGCCATGAATCTGGCCTCTCTCAACTGCTCCAGCTCAGGTTTGCCCTGCCAGCAGCTCTCTGGCAGTGGCTGCAGAGGCTGGAGTCATAGCCAGAGGCAGCTGGGGCTCAAGGAGTGGCAGAACCGGCTTGTGTTGTCTTCGCGTCCTACCCCCAATACCCAGGGGCCTCCCCTCTCACCTGCAGACATCGAGCTGAGTGGTGGTGCCCAGCATGCACACGGCACGGGTGGGTTCATTGGGGGCCACGCGAATCACTGTCCCCTGGGCCATCCTCTGGCCGCTGCAGGAACCCCCTGCGCTGGTTCCTTTATAGCAAGCAAGTGCTGGGCAGAGCTGTGAGTCAGCACCTGCGGTGTGAGGCCCAGAGACTCAGCTCAGCCCAGCCCACTCGGCCCCAGTGTGGGCGGCAGCTTCCTCTGCCCAGGTGAGTGTCCAGGCCAGGAGCAGTGGCAGAGTGGTTCCATGGGAAAGGCTGGGGCTCAGGAAGCCCCGGAGTGGGGAGCGCAGGCCCGAGCCTTGTCCTGGCCTGGGGCCGAAACTTCTGGACCTGTGCAGTCTCCTAACCACAGCAGGGCTGGTAGAAAGATGAAGACCGGGAAGCAAGATTTTAAGCAAGAAGTCACAGGTCAGGGCCTCACTCAAAGCTCGGCCAGGCATTGGAGGTCTCTCACTGGGCCATGTGGCAGGTCACCTTTGTAGGGGTTTGCTCCATCGTGGCTCCTCCGAGGCTAAGCCTGGCACCATTGATAGACCCATTTCACAGAGGGAGAAACAGGTGGGGAGAGCTCACAGCTGGAGGGCGAGAGCGTCAGGATTGGAATCTAGTGTCTGACTCCAGATTTTATCGCAGCTGTAGCTCCCTGGAACAGGAGATATACACAGGTGTGTTATTGCAACCCATTTCACAGAGGGGTGAGTGAGACTCAGACAGGAGAAGTGAATTGCCCAGCACATGGGAGGGGTGTGGCAGAGCTGGGAGGGAAGGCCGAAGCCTGACCTGGAAGCTGGTGTTCTCTGCTCTCCAACTGCTGCCTGGGGCCAGGCTTCTGGTCAGACCAGTCACAGGCCCTGGGAGCTCACTCGGGAGGTGCTTGGGGCCGCTGGCGCCAGGCTCTGTCTGCTAAAGGGTGATGCATTGGGGTGGGGGTGGGGGTGGACAGGTCCCAACAGGTAATAAGACACACCTGGGGTCTGCTGTCAGCCTGAGCACTGGGGCTTGGGGAGCAGTGTGCATGTGTGCATGCATGCGTGTGTGTGTGTGTGTGTGTGTGTGTGTCTGTGTGTGTTTACTTGCTTTGGCTTGGAATTCATAGGCTGTGAGATTGCTCAGGCTTGAGAACAAATCCTCTTTGGTACCAGCACCAGGCCACACCGGATCCCCGTGTGATGCCCAAATTAAGAGACCAGACCACCAGGACACAGAGGATCTAAAGAACCCTCCCAAGTCACACAGCCCAGGGACACGGTCCAGGCTGCCTTCTCTAGGCTCAGAGCCCATTTTGCCCCCAGGTGCTGCGGCCAGGCTGGTGCTCAGATGCATCTGTCTGCACAGCTGCCTCCCTGGCTGGTCAGAGGATGTGATCCAGTTTGCTCTAACGGGAAGAGACAGGAGGGAGCTATCCATCGTCAGAACTGGGAGGGCTGAGTCCACCTTGTGCTGCAGATGGGCAGGTTGAGGCCCAGAGAGGGAGGGTCCCCAGCCTCAGTCTCCCGGGAAAGTTCTCTTCGTCTCTTTTCTTTCCTTCTCTGGCAGTTGGGGATCTAAGTTTGCTGTGAAAAAGCCACAGAGAGGAGCAGCACCAAAGCACTTTAATTAATTCAGCAAACACGTTTGACCCTACTAACCGGCAGGCACTTTCCTAGGCACTGGGAAGCAGAGCCCCTGTGAGATGCACACTGGGTCACACTCAGTGATGGGTGAAAGGCAGGTATGAGGCTCCATGACACCCATGTCACCAGCCACATCAGCGCTGGTGGCTCCCGCAAAGTTGCACGTGGATCCTGTATGCGTGAGCCCCGCTGCAAGGCAGGTGCTGAGCCCCCAGCTGTGGCAATGTGCAGGGCTCTGCAGGTGCCTCTTCGCCTGTGTGAGTCTTCTGCAGGACATTTTGCTCTTTCCTATAGCTTGTGTTTGATGTCTTTCCCCCAACAGCAGGACCCTCGTCTGTCCCTCTGCACCCCAGGGCCCAGACTCACTAAACTCACATTTATCTGTGCCCCCAGCACCCAGCCCAGCACTTGGCCCGCAGGTGGGAACCCTGAGGACAGCTTCCTGGAAAGACCAGCTTGGCTGTCACTTTTTCAGACACTTCCAGAGCCAGGGGGGCCCCTGGGGTGTGGAAGCAACTCTGCTGTACCCAGGCCAGAACCTGGGAGGAAGGGGCCCCTCTTCCTGCAGAAAATCTGCCTCACCAGCCCAGCGCCCAGGGAAAGCCAGGGCTCCTGAGACTTGCTGACCCCTCCAGACATTTGGGGCCCAGAGTACAGGACACCTGGGCTGCAGGGAGCTTTCTTGAGATTTTCCATGTGTACAATTATATCACCTGCAAATGGAGACAATTTTGTTTCTTCCTTCCTGATCTGCATGTCTTTTTATTTCTTTGTTTTTGTCTTATTGCACTGGCTAGTACTTCTAGTACTAGGTTGAATAATAGTGGTGAAAACAGACATTCTCATCTTAGTCACACTTTTATGGGAAAGCATTCATTGATTCATTCATTCACAGTTAAGTGTGTTAATTGTAAGTTTTTTGTTCTCTCTCTCTCTCTTTTTTTTTTTTTTGGTAAATGCCCTTTACCACTTTGAGTGAGTTTTTCTCTATTTTTAATTTGCCAAGATATTTTATTATGAATTACTATTGAATTTTTCAAATAATTTTTTGTGTCAGTTGATACAATCAGATGATTTTTCTTCTAACAGAAAGAATAAACCTGGTAATCTGGTAGACTGCATTGATTTGTGAATATCATACTGGTATCATATAAAAGTCATTTGGTCATGGTATGTTGTTTATATATTGCTGAATTCTCTTTATTAATATTTTGTTAAGAACTTTATTGTCTCTATTCATAAGGGATATTAGTCTGTAGTTCTCTCTTGTGCTATCATTGGTGTTAGTATAAGGAAAATTCTTGCATCATTAAATGAGTTGGAGAGTTTTCTTATCTCTCTTACTTTCCTGGAAGAACCTGTGTACAACTGTTGTTAATTTGTCTTTAAATGTTTGGTAAAATTCTCCAGGGAAACCACCTGGCACTAGAGATTTCTTTTCTGGGAATTTTTAAATGATAATTTCAATTTGCTTAATATGTATAGGATATTCAAGTTACTTACTTCATATAGAGTAAGTTGAATCTATCTTTTCTTCTTGAATAGTTGTAAGCTATGTGCAGTTAGGGTTATTTATAATATTTCTTTCTTTTCTTTCTGTTGTCCACACTGTCTGTCTGGCTATTCTGTTACTTTTTATTTTTATTTATTTATTTTTTATCAGTATTGGGGTTGGAACTCACAACCGCGTGCTTGCAAGGCAGGTGCTTATGCCGCTGAGCCAAGCCCTCTGTTACTTTTTATGTTGATAATTTGTGTCTTTTTTATCCTTTCTCGGTCTTACTAAATGTATGCCAATTTTATTAATCTTTTTAGAGAACAAGGTTTTCTTTATTTTTTTCTGATCTTTCTCTGTTTTTCTCTTCTGTGCCATTCATTTCTGCTTGTATCTGTATTGTTCCCTCCTTTCTGCCTGCTTTGGGTTTCTCTTGCTCTTCTATTTCTAGTTTGAGAGGCAGCTCAGGTGATCGATTTGAGTCTTGTTTTCTAGCATAAGCATTTAGTGCTATAAATTTTCCACTCAGTGCTACTTTAGCTGAGCACCACAAATTTTTTTTTTTTTTTTTTCATTTTCACCCAGCTCAATATTTTGATTTTAAAAATTTCCCTTGAGACTTCCTTTTTAACTTGTATGTATAGAAATATGTAGCCAGACATGGTGACACACCTGTAATCCCAGCACTCAGGAAGCTGAGACAGGAGGATCACCATGAATTTGAGGCTAGCCTGGGCTACATAGTGAGTTCAAGGGTGGCCTGAACTACAGAGTGAGACCCTGTCTCAAAAAGAAAAAAAAAATACACAATGTCTCTCTCTCTCTCTCACACACACACACACACACACTCACACACACTCACACACCCCTGTGCAGGAGACAAGGGATATATTAGCTTGATTGTGGTAATCATTTTACAACATGTGTGTGTATGAGGGGAACATTTGAGATTTAATCTTTTAGCAAGAGATTTACTTGTATTCAAGTATATAAAATATTAACTATAGTAACTGTGCCATGCAGCAGGTCTACAGAACTTTCTTGTCTTATAAGTGGAAGTCTGTACCTTTGACCCATCTCTCCCCTTTCCTCCCAATCCTCAACCCCTGGTAACCACAGTTCCACTCTGGGTTACTTTGAGTTTAGCTTTGTAAAGTTTCCAATCCTGAGTGAGATCGTGCAGTACTTGCCTGTCTCTGGTTATTTCACTTGGTGTAACCTCCTCCTGTTTCATCCGTGTCTGTTTCATCCGTGTTGTCTCAAATGTCAGGAGTTGGGTTTTCTGGTTTTGGATACTAATATTCCTGTGTGTGTGTGTGTGTGTGTGTGTGTGTATCACATTTGCTCAGTCACCTGTTGATGGTGGCTTAGGTGGTTGTCCTGGGAACTGTGAATAATGCTGCCATGGAAACAGGTGCAAATGTGTCCTCAGGATAGTGGGTCAGTTTCCTTTGTCCACCCAGCAGCAGGGTTGCTGAGCCAGATAGCTGAAGGGTCACACTTACCCATGTGTCTCATGAAACGCTCACATTACCCTGGCCTTCCTACAATCTTGTATTTGCATTACCCTGGCCTTCCTAGAATCTTGTGTTTGCTTGTACGTTTTCTTTCTGTCTCTGCTATTTTGTGCGTGGTATTTTATGTTGGTTTAGATTCTGGTATTATGACAGCTGTCTATCACGTGTTCACTGATGTTGTTTTACAGCAATGTTATTATTCAGGAGAAATGTTGGGAGGGAAGAGCAGGGTGGGGAGCTGGCACCCTGCAGGCAGTTTGCACCTTTGCAGGTTCTTTACTCTGCCTTTTCTGATTGTCTCTCTAAGGCTGCACCTGGAGCTACACTGAAATAACATCATCGCCACCACCACCACCACCGCACCTGCACCTGGGGCTGGTTTACAATAACTCTGACACCTCACTGGCGTTCTCCTCTGTTGGGTTGGGTAGTTCCCTTCTCAGATTTATGTTTTGGCTCAGTGGAGTCACACCCAGCCACAACACCTGGGCAGGGCTGGGTCACTGTTGCCTGCAGGGCTGGGTCACTGTAGCCAGGTGCTGACAGGGCTGCCTGGGTCTGCCTGGCTGGTGGCTGCTTTCCTGGGGCTCCTTCTCCAGCCTGGCAGACCTCGCCAAACCTCCCTCCTCACTCAAGGAGCCATCTCGGTCCTCAGCTGTCCCTGGAGGCTCCATGCATCCAGAATAGAACCGCTGCTGGCCCAGAGGCGCAGTGGAGGAAGACGAGGCACGCAGTTGCCGCAGGTCCTCACACTTCAGTCCCTCATCTTCCTTGGCCTGGTCAGGCCTCCAGTGCCTGCACTCTCCTAATATTTGCACACCACCCCCAGTCAGGTTCCTGAGATCATGGGCCACACCCTCTTCTAGGTCTCAAGGAATCCAGGCCTCAATTTTCTGGGGTGTTCTGATTTCCACATGCTCTGGTTTGCACCAGTGGGTAACCAGCTCAGCCCACTGAGTGAGTGGGGTGGAGGCTGAGGACCAGGGAGCGAGGGAACCAATCCTTCACCCACCAGGAGAGAGCTGCTCCCAGGGGCTCATCCCTGACACTGGTCCTCAGCTCTGGTGGCCGGAGGAGGCAAAGAGCGCAGGAGCTGGCAGCTGGAGGCCGGGTCTCCATGAACTGAAGAGGGAGCAGATATGGGGAGAGGGAGCTCGTGACCAGAAACCCACCTCCCCTGAAAAATGCACGTGGGTACTCTATGTCGATGGGTTCCTGAGCCTGGGAGCCCCTGGAGGGTAAGACCTCTGGCTTGAGTTCTCCGTGATGACCTGTCCATCTTCTTTGCCTTTGTTAACCCAGCCTTCCAGCTACCCAGGGTGGACACAGCTGCCCACCTCCCACACATGCTCAGGAACTCTTCCAGAGAGGCAGGCTGCAGTGGCATCATGGTGTGGTTGCCGGTTTGTGGGCACCTGCTCTTCCCTGAGCCTTTGCCAGCTGGCTCCCTGCCCATCTATCCCTGTGCCCCGCCCTGCAGGTGACAAGGTCCTCTGCCATCTGCCCACTAGAGGCTGGAGCTTCCTGGGCCCACTGAGGTCAGCCCTGCTGAGTGACCCCATCCTGTGGCTGCCTTTCTGTCTGTGTGCAACCTTTATATTGCAGAATAGACCGTATGTCCAGAGCGCACACAGACATACACGGTGAAGCGAATAGTGTAAATGCCAGCCTGCTAGGAAACTTGCAAACCTTCCACACCTCTGCATATGTTTGGACACATCCCCCAGAACTGACGATTACGCAAGCTTTCGCCATTTCCTTTCCCTTGCTTTCCCCTATGGTTTTTACTTTACTATTTAGTTTTGCCTTTGTGTTTGTGGTCTTTATGTGAAAGGAAACAGCCTTCACTCATCTGTGACTTGATTTTGTACTCAGCACTGTGCTGGTGAAATTCCTCTCCGTTGATGTGTGAGCAGTCAGATGCCTGTTACTCTTTAATACCCCGTCCCATGAATATGTCCCAATTTATTAGGCGTGGTACAAGCAATAGACATTGTGGCCCATTTTGGAGTGAAATGACCAACACTACTATGAATATTTATGTCTCCTAGGGTACAACTCAAGTTTCTCTAAGTATACAGTGTGTTCAGAATAAAAGACGACTTTATAAAGAAAAAATTTATTACAGTAAAAAACACATTTCCATTCATCTGTCTCAACCCCCTACCCCCAAACACACGGGTCTCATTGCTCTTGCCACTTTCTGAAGCAATTCTGGAAGTCCTCTTTCATGACTATCCAAGGTGTCATTAAGAAAAATATTGTGGCCGGGTGTGGTGGCTCATGCCCGTAATCCCAGCACTCTGGAGGCTGAGGCAGGAGGATAGTTGCAAGTTCAAAACTAACCTGGGCTACAAAGTGAGCTCAAGGCCAGCCTGAACTGCATAGTGTGAGACCCTGCCTCAAAAAGAAGAAAAAAATAAATAAAAGGAAAGAAGAAAGAAAAATACTGTGGAGCCTACGTAACTGAGTACCATTGAACGGAAAGGCATTAAACATTAAAACATTAAACATTATTATCTATCCTTATCCATTTATTCATCAGATCTAGCACGGTGCAACTTCGGGCTCTTCTCCTCCCAAGTCAAAATGTCCATGGAAGGAGAATGTTCTGAATTAACTCACAACGTCAAGGCAGCCACTGCAACAGCCGAAAGACATTCATGAAAGAGAACTTCCAGAACTGTGTCTGGAAGTGGCAGGAACAATGGGATGAATCCATTCAAGGCGAGGAGGAACGTCCCCAGGGAGGACTCGGGGCAATATGTCTTTCATTGTGACAAGAAACATTTTTTAGTTTAAACATTGACTGTATTTTCTTATCACCCATCTCCTACACACAGGAGTTTCAGGGCTGGCCCAGGGTCTGAGCGCTGCCAGCTTGACTGGGTAGCACCAAACCGTTTTCAGTGATCATATTGATATAAGGGAATGAAACTCCCAACCTGCTAGGTCCGCAAGTTTGTGTTCTCTAAAATGGAAGAATGAATTTTAGGAACAATGGAGGTGAAGAGTAGAATATATTTATTGAGAGAAAGAAAGCTTCTGTCTGAGAGAGAGACAGAAGGGGACCGGGGCGGGTTGCCCAAGACACTGTCTTTTCCAGGGACTTTGATAGAGTAAAACCATGGGTTCAAGGTGGGGGGAGACTGGGAACTCACAAGGCGGATGGGCGTAAGGTGGGACATAACTGTAGTCAGCCAATGAGATCAATAGTTCAGGTAAAACTGATTACATTAGGGACAAATGGGGAAGCCAGTCACATAGGAAGCGGGCATTGTTGGAGCTGTGACTTTTCCCCCAGGGGGATGGGATAGTGGCTCCAGGGTGAGAGGGAACTAATTAGAATGTCAGTCCCCAAGATGTAGATGCATTTGTTTGATCCTTTGTCTTGAGGCCTGGCCCACAGCAGGAGGTGTCTGTCTCCCCACCGTTGCCAGGTGTCTGCACTGGCTCCATGGAGGGCCCAGTCCCATCTCACTGCCTATAATATTTTTAACTAAGCTGCCTGCAACAATATCAGTTTCATCCAAGCATCAGTGAAGAAGCTCCGGTTGTCCTACTTCCTCGCTAAGGGTCCTATTCTGTGTACGTATTTATTTAGACCTGTCTGGTGAGCATGCTATAGTAATCCATCGTGGCCTTAATTTGAATTCCTCTGATAACTAATAAAGTTGAGTAACTTTCACTCGTTTGTTGAAAATCTCTGGTTTTTGAAGGGGTCTATTCAAAGTTTTTGGTCTTACTTTTTTAACTGCATGGTTTCTTTTTTTCTTATGTTTATTGAATGATAGGGGTTGTTTAGATATCCCAAATACTGGCTCGCAAAGCACAATGATTCAGGAAGAATGTAAACTTAATTATTTTAAACTCAAGAACTGCTATGTATGAAAAGACAGATGACAGGGTAACATTCTAAGCCATAAACTGGGAGAAAATATACATGTAATATATGTAAATGATGACAGCCCAGTGTACAGGATGGATGGACGATTCTTGTAATTTCACAGCAAGGCACCTGGCCCTCTGTTCTGCACAGACTATTTGTCTGTGTCTGCCTATGTTCTACGCTGTCCTAATTATCACAGCTACACCTTGACACCTGGCTGAGAATTTCCTCTTACCTTTTCCTATGAAGGGTGACTGAATTATTCTTGGCTCTTTGCACCTCTACAGAAATTTTAGAAACTATTCTGGAGCCTCTCTCCCTAATCAAAAACACATATCTTTGGGAGAATTGACATCTTTTCTTACTGAGCCTTCGCATTAATGCCCTCTCCGTCTCAGGCTACTGAAACACTCAGATCCTCAATCTGCCCCTTATCCGTGGACTTACAGGCATGCATATGTCTATTCTCCTGGTGTTTATTTCCCAGATTTTTTACCCTATTGTTTGGTGTCTTTATTTTTCTCTATTAATCAGCAATTTGCCAAGTGTACCCTTTATGAGTTGCCTCCCTTCCCTTGAGAAATGTGTCCAGGGAGGGAAGATTAAGTAAACAGAATATGCATCCCGGTCGGTGGTGATTGAGCTGTGGACTCCCACAAGAGTGTGTTACTCACAGGGCTCATTTCTGTCCACACCCTGCCCCCTGGCTCAGGCCCCTGCCTGACCGAGCCTGGGAACTGCCTAGGGGCACTGTCATTTCTCCCATCCAGGTGTTACAGATTAAGATCATTAACATGAGACCCAATTCCTCAGGATACTGAGACTCCTTTAAAGATCCAAGAAAGGGTCAGAAAAGAATGGACCTAGAGCGCTTGGAATACAGGGCTCAGGGCCAGTGCAGGTCCCCAGGTGCAGGCCAGCGTGGCTATTGGATTCGGGGTGCTACTCATCCCTGCCCTCCCACCAGGGACCAGGTCCCTGAGATGCAGGACCCCAGACCTGGCACCCAGAATCGGAGTGATGCTCTTAGGGAAACAGAGCCCGACCTCCTCCTGCCCTGGCCCCAGGGCAACCGAGGACACTCAGACCTGCTTTGTTCATCTGGGGTCTGCTGAGCCAGAGTCCTTATGTGTCCAGCTGTGACTTTAACAGAAAGATTATCACCAAGGAGAAGTGGACAGGACACTCCCTGGCTGGTTGCACCCAGAAATGGAGCCAAACACGCCTGCCTGTCTTTTTAGCTTCCTCAGGCAAGTCACTTCCAGTTACATCCTCTCGTCACACAGCAGCCGCGTACTGCGTGCCAGGCACCTTGCCAAGCGCCTGGGTGATGATTTTCCACTGCTTCCAGAAACCCCCCAGGAAACGTGCCGTTACTGTCTTCATCTTACCAACCAGGATAGTAAAGTTCAGAGAGGGCAAGCAGCTGGTCTGAGGTCACACAGCTGGCAAACAGCAGTGCCAGGAAGCATGTGATGGTGTTTTTGATCTGTGCCACAGGCATTGACACTCATTGCCTGGGACACATATGCTATGTGTTTAATAAACATCTAGCAAATAAAGGAGAGTGTCCTGGAGAGTTGGCTCCCAGCTCTGGGCCCTTTCTGCAAAGCTGTCTCTCATGGGCAATGACAGGCAGGCGCAGGCGCAGGTTGGCAAATAAAATGCAGCCTGGGTCCGCATTGGCACATCGGTTGCTTCACCGCCCACAAACAGGGAAGTAGGAAAGGGAGAGAGAGAGACACTTCCCCAAGTGGCTTCGTCTGTCCTCGGGCCTTTCAGGAGGGCCGCCTCCGTTTCTGGTTACCCGGAACAAAGCCGGGACTCCATCTCTTTCCAGAGCCCCTCACCGCACCTGAGGACGGGCACACGAGCCCCAGAGCCACTACACAAACATCGAGGGGAGGAGGAAGGGGCAGCCAGAGCGGGAGTGCAGGGGCTGGGCGCGACTCAGGGATGTGACCCGAGTGACCCCCAGGTCGGGGTAACCAGGCTGATACCAGACTGCACCCGCTGTGCTGCGCCTTGTCTTTTTCAAAACTTGGTTCACAGCTCACGTTCTTTGTGGGCAGTTGGCACCTGAGCAAAGCACATCTGAATTCTTTCATAGCTTCCTCTGTGCCCCTCCCCCCTTCTTTTTAGGTCCACTTCCTATTTGCAAAGATCGAGAAAACATGCAACATTTAAATTTGTGTATCTGATCTATTTCACTTAGCATTATGGTCTCAAAGTGCATCCGTTTTTATGCAGATGACTCAAATGTATCCTTCTGGGGCTGGGGATTTAGCTCAGTGGCATAAGCGCCTGCCTGGCAAGTGCAAGGTCATGAGTTCGATCCCCAGTACTGCAAAAAAAAAAAAAATGTATCCTTCTTTATGGCCGAGTAGTTCACCATGAGTAAAGACCACATTTTCTTTATCCATTTGTCTGTTGATGGACACATAGGCTACTTCCAAAATGTAGATATAAATTGTGTTGCTGTAAGCATGGTTGTGTATGTATCATGTAATATGTTGCCTTTACCTCTTTGGGGGAAGATACCTAGAAGAAAAATAACTGGGTTGAAAGGAATTTATACTTTTAGTTTTTAAAGGACTCTCCGTACTGATTTCCAGGGTGGCTGTACCAGTTCATAGTTCATAGTTCTACCTACAAGGTAGGAGGGTTCTTTTTTTCCTTGAAGCCCGGCCAGCATGTGTTTTATTTCTGTCACTTAGCAATATCTTATGGAAAGCCCTCCTAATAGTGGGGTACTTTCTTTTTTCTTTCTTTTTTTTTCTGACAGAGAGGGTCTCACTGTGCAGTGCAGGCTGGTCTTGAACTCACTAGAGAGCCCAGGCTGGCCTAGAATTCATGGTGATCCTCATGTGCTGGATCAAGGGAGTATGCCACCATTTCTGGCTGTGTTTATCCTATTAAAATGATTCTCCAATGGCTCCAGGTATAGAAAATACCATAGCATGCTCACACATGTAACCCCTTCCTCTTTCCATTTTTTTGCAACAGTTAAGAAATAATTGGCTTTTTGTTTTGTTTTGGTTTTTGGTACTAGAGGATGGATCTGGGGGTGCTCTACCACTGAGCTACATCCCCAGCCCTTTTTAGTCTTTGTTTTGAGACAAGGTCTTGTTAAATTATCCAGGCTGGACTTGAACTTACAGTCCTTCTGCCTCAGCCTCCCCTCCGGTGCTAGGGTACAGATGTGCATCACGTGGCTAGCTAAGAGTTGGGATTTTGAACAAGATATGCAACAAATCCCGCCCCCACCCCCACTCCACAAATCTGCATAATGTACAGATGTTTGGGCCCAGGGATTTGGCCAGGGGAGCCTGGCTGGAGGGCCCCAGGCATCTGTGGTTTAATGCTCTCTTTGGAGTAATCTCATGAGCCATGTTTAAGAACCACTGGCCCAGTGGAACAATCTGAATGGAACTGTCTGGTTGCTGGAGATACCACCAAAGCCCAAGTGACTAATGGGTAGAGGAGACTCAGGGCTCCTGAAATTGCTGATTCTAGGTCGAGGGTTGGAGGGAGACAGGTGCTCGGGAGGACTCTAAGGGTCACTAAATGGGCCACTGCTGCTCTCCCCTGGCCACACGTCAAAGGCACCAGGCTGCATGGCACAGCATCCTGATGTCCAGGCAGGATCTCAGGGGTTGAGGAGCAGGGTGGCTCTGCTAGCTTAAAAAGGCTTCCAGGTGATTCTATCAAGATGGGCTTAGAACCATTGGGGCGACTGCTTAAGAGCTCAGGTACAGAGGTCACCCAGCTCTGTGACCTGGATAGTTCTTTCATTTCTCTGTGCCTCGGTTTCCCCATTTATAAAGCGAGGGTCATAGCAGTAGCTTCCTGACAACATGCTGTGAAGGAGTACTCAGGACACCCAGCACACCACTGACACTCAACATCATCACACTGCAGACCTTTAGGAAATGACAGTTCCCATGGCCTCTGTCTAGTCCTCCTCCCCTAGGACCCCAGCCTCCCCAGCCTCCCTCCCTCCTACCGTGAGTTTCAGGAAGCCTCAGGTTTGGGCAACTTCCTGCCAAGGCCCTGCACTTACTTATGCCAAAGAGACCTTGAGTTGGACCATGCAGAGCTATTAATCTCTGGAGCCGAGTCAAAGCAGTCACATCACACCACCCAGATTTGGTTGATCAGCCGTGTGTTCTCAGGCAGCCAGGCAAGCGAATATGCCCACAGCAAGAAACTGCCCGGATGCTGCTGTCTTCTAAGCCCAAAGAAGGGCAAAGTGACACCCCCGCCATGTGTGTCTCCGTTGATTTATTAGCCAGTAATTGAAACCCAGCTGGACCCACACAGAAGGCACACATAGCTGACACGTTGCCTTGAGGAGACCAAGCCCTGACCCACCCTCTGCTCTCAGAGCAGGTTCATTCCTGAGCTGTCAACCTCCAGAGCCATCTCAGGGCTCTGTAGCAAGGGGGGAAGTCAACAGAAGGCTGAGGGCCATGTCTGCTCTCCCCTTCTGCACAGGGTGGTCACCAGGGTCAGCTCTGTTCAATATGAGACACTTGGCGGGGGGGTACTGGGCATCAAACTCACGACCTTGCACTTGCCAGGCACTGTGCCACTGAGCTAAATCCCCAACCAAGAGACACTTTTTGCCCTTGGACTCAGGCCTCCGAGTCTACAGCATCCCCAGATACTCACACCTCCAAGACATTCCAGGAGCATTTTGGGTAAAGCCAGTATTCTGCTGTCCAGTGACAGGAGCTTTGTAAGGCTAAGACACAACTATCATTCCACCCACACCCTTCGAGAGGCTTCTACCACGTGAAGGCTTGGGCAGGGCAGGACGAAGTGTGTGGAGTGGGAGCAGTGGCCCCACTTTGACTGAAATGGACCCACACATCCGCCTGGTCCTGTAAGGAGTGGTGTGACTCTAGCATTGCTCCCATGCCGGGCAGAAGGCAACTGGGCCAAAGCAGATTTCCGGGGTGGGGCTTCCTCCCTGAGAATACATAGGACCAGAGGGCTAACGAGATGGATGTTTCTAAACCCCAAAGTGAACTTGGTGCCAAACAGAAGGTGTGGGGGGCAGCTGACAAAGGGAATTTGATGGGGAGTCCGCATGGGTCATGTTGATTCACACGGGAGGTCACAAGAAATGAGGACCTTTGTGGGAGGCCAAGAGGATTCATGTTGGGGAGCCAAATGGGTTGCAGGTGGGGTGTGGATCCTTTAGGGAAGAGGCTTCCAAGGGGGACAGTCACCCTCAGCATTCTGCCTGGAATCTGGGGGTCTCTAGATGTTCACTATTCAGGGGGCCAGCCTCTGATGCCCCGCCCAGGAAGGAGGCGGGCGGGAGCTGGCTCAGGGCACCATGTTCCACCACTTGAAGTCAAAGGGCTTCCGGCGCACGTTGGTGCCGCAGTGCACCTCTCCGTGCAGCAGGTGGTACGGGGTGAAGTCATCGATGAAGGTGCACTGGAGGCCCAGCGGCTCCAGCAGCGAGCGCACCTTCTCCTCCAGGCAGCAGCGGCCGTTGATGACCGGTCCAAAGGGCTTGGGGATGCCCAGGTACTTCCCCAGCACCAGCATATTCACCTGCAAAGAAGTGGGCGGCTCAGCTCTTCCCCATCAGTGCCTCCCCCGCACACCTGCACCTACCCTGCAGGACCTGAGCCTGCCTTTCAAGCAGCCTCGAAGACAGCTACTGGCTTGTTTTTGTGCAGTGAGAGCCCGTGAGCCGGGTGCCTGTGTAAGCTCTGCAGAGCTGGCCACGGTGGCTGACTAACTGCTTCCCTATTGGACTCGTGCACCGTGGCGCCCACCATGTTTGTGCTGCAGAATCCCCACCTCCTAGGCTATAGCTGATTGGACCAGGGCAGGCGTCTGACCCAAGATGGACCAATCAGACTTCCTCTCCTAGAACTTTGGAGCTGACATCAGAAAAGTCCCGGTCGCTGCCTGTGCATGAACTACAATGCATGGCCGTCCTCACATCTGTCCTCAGGGCAGGGCAGCAAAGGAGTCAAGCTGGAGAAAGAGGAAAAAAGAGTAGAAAGGAGAGAGAATCATGTAGACACAGAAACAGGCACCTGTTCCAGGCCTGTGGAGGCCTTGCTACACCTGTCCCAGCCCTCAGGATTCCAGTCCCTATGTCAAATCCTCCTCTTGCTGAAGCCAGCTTGGGTGGCGTCTATTTGTTGTGGACACAAGAACCCAAACCATTGCCCAAGCTTCCAGGAGCAAAGCAGTTACATAGGAAGGAATCATGCAGGAAGGAAGTGGGTGACAGGAGGCTGATCAAGATAGGGCAGAAGCCACAAGACGGAAGGAAAAGGGGAAATGAAGCAATGGTGGTGGGGACAGGCTCCCCACAGCACAGATGAGGGATGAGTTGAGCTCTTCCGAGGGTGGAGGCAGGGGAGGAAGAGAGGGTGACCCAAAGACAGCGCCATCTAGGTACTTGTGAAAAGAGGCAGCAGCATCCCTGGGACCTCCGTCAGGCCTGGAGAATCAAGAAACTTGGGGGAGCAGCTGTCTTCGGTCTTTAGATGGGAGATCATGATCCAGGGACCCCAAAGGAAAAGCCCTACAGCTCGCTCCATCAAAGGCCATTTTCCCACCCACTATGGACTTTTCTCTGATCTCCACTCAGGTAAGGATTGATGTGCCCCCCAGCCAAACTGCCACATGCTTTATTGAATGGAGTAGATGGCAAGGACATGTCTTTACAGAGGCAGGGTGAGGATAATGTCCCCTTGAGCAGATCAGAGTGAAGCCCCTGGGGAGCAGAGCCCACCCTGGGTCACCCCTGTACCTTCACAGGACACCTGATTTATGTGGGATGATGAATAGTTGTGAGCTGGGAGGGCGGGAGTCAAGCAGAACAGGACCCAGAGCTCCAAGATGCTTCGTGATTTATACATGTCACCTCACACAATCATTCAGTCACTCCTGGAATGTCAAGGGGGTCCCTCCCCTGATGGCCCCTGAGCTGGAGCTTGGCCAGCTGCATGGACCATGGGATCAGCCCCGGGAAGTCCTGCTGTCAGTTTGGGTACCATGGGACCCCAATCCTTCTCTCTAGCCATCACCACCCCAGACACGACTGCCATCAGTGTCTCTCCCCCAGAGCACTGGAGGCCTGGAGCCTCATCTTAGGAAGCCCAGCTCCCCGTGGTGGCCTTACCAGGTCAGGGAAGAAGGCCATGGCCTTTTTCTGCTCGGACTTAAAGAGCTGTGGGATGTCAATGATGTCACGATCTGCCAGGCCCAGCTCCCGTTTCAGCACCTCACGGTTCCAGTCGATGCAGCTCTTGGGGAGAGAGAGGCCAAGATGGGGAGACCTAGCCAATGTGTGTTGAGGACACCAAAGAGTCACATGTGATTGAGGAGGGATGGGGGCCTGAATATCCAGATTATCCATAAAACATTACCTTTGTGCCCTTCGGGCAGAATATCCATGGTCTGTACCCTACCCCCATCATCCTGTCTCACTAGTGGGCTAAAATTTTGAATGTTCTGGAATGTTCTATCCTTAACCTTTTCCTTTAGGTCTCCCGCTCTTTCACAGATCTCATTCAGTCTGGTGGTTTGAAATGCCATCTATACACTGATGACACCCACATTTCTATCTCGCCACTTCTCTATAAAGCCCCATCTCTTTCCTGAGTTAAGACTTGTACCTTCGCCCACTTTGTACCTCTGCTGGACATCTAATAACACATGATGCGCCAGAGATGAAGCCTGTGTTTCTAGCTTCAAACGCACTTCCCCACAAAGTCCTTAGCTCTGTGAATGTCACCATGCCTAGCCAGATGCCCCGAGCTTTGCCGTCACCCCCACACCTCCTTCCCTCTCGCTCCAGCTCCAATCCCTCAGCACGTCCTGTGGGCACGGCCTGGAGGACCTGTCCCAGATCGGCCCCCTTCCCACCACTTCCGCTGTCCCCAGGGGCTCCAGAAGGCTGCCCCTCCGGCCTGGGCCCCTCCGGACCCTATGGCAGTGCCTTGCTAACTCATCTCTTGCTATTCACAGGATAGCGGCCCTCACAGACATTTTCAACTCCAGGGCTCCAAATTCCTCCTCGTGCATGAGGTCACACCTCTGCCAGCTGGTCACAGCCATTGCCACCTGTTCCTCAGATGCATGTAGCTCAAGTCAAGGCAGGACACCGCAGACCCTCGGGCAGGGTCCATTCCAATCTGAGCCTTCGTGGCCGTGAGCCTCAGATGTCCCCAGCCCAACCCACTTTCCACTCAGCCCGTGGCCTTTGTACCTGCACAAACTTATTAAAGCTGATGAGGTTTCTATTGGAAAGGACCTGGTCAATGGAGATGGTCCTGACCCGCCTGTCACCTGGGAAGGACAGAGAGACACAGAGGGGGCAAGAACAGGCCCAAGTTAGAAGTAGACGAGCAGAGGCCAAGCTCATGGCCACTGGTCTGGCTGGGTTGACCACTGTCAGACTTTGCCAGGCATGGGGGTGAATGTGGCTCAGAGCTGGGCGTGGCCACAGTGCAGGGCTGGAGTGGGGCCATGGGAAGGTCTGGCAACCACAGTGACATGGATCCCATGGGAGGCACTAATGTCCTGAGCCGGAAATTAATTAAGCACCACCCCAGGGCACCGAGTGATTGGTCCTCTTGCTTCCACCAATGGGGAGCTGGAGCAGGAGCTGTCTGTCCCTCGCCCCCAGGGCCAGCCCTTGTGAGTTCACTGAGCACTTGAACAGCTAGTCCTGGGAGTCTAGCAGGCCCGGGCCTGCCCTGTGGGAGGTGACTGCATGGCAGAGCCCCGCAGAGGCCCAGTCACCTGCCTGGCTGGCCGTGCCCATGGAGTCAGAGCTCTGCATTCAGCCTCTCACCTAACTCTCACTCCCACTTCACAGATGAGAAAACTGAGGTTCAGAGAGGTCAGATGACTTGCCCAAGGGAATACGGCCCGGATGGGAGGGACGTTATAAGCCCAATGCTCACTCTCGGAGGACCAAGGGAAAGGAGAGGGCTTCAATGTGTGGCCTGACAGTGACTGTCCCAGCCGGGGAGGTTGGACATGAGCTAGGCTCTGCTCAGCCTGTGTCAGGCCCTGCTCATGGTGAGCCTGGCTGTCCCAGGAAAGCACGAGGGGTCTTCCCGCCCCAGTCACTGACTGGGTGCATCAAATCTGGGGTGGAGGTGTTTTAAGATTTCACTTGGGCTTGAAGGGATCTCGAGATGGTCCTTTGGGAGCAATGGACCGGGGAATTACAACCTTCTGTGTCATCGCTGGGTGACATTAGCAAGCAGAGAGCAAGAGACCTGGATGATTTACTTGGAAGCTTCTAAATTTTTCTCTCATGTGGATTTGGTTCCCACAGGACTAATGAAACCTAGGGTCCCTCTGGTGAAAGACCCTCAGGATCCCAGATCAAAGGAAGGGTCCTGGGACTTGTACCTCTCCTGGGGACGGAGAGGGGACAGACAAACACCCTCCACTGCAGCCCAGCCAGCCCTACCCCTCCCAGTTCCTCCAGTGCAAAACGAAACTACCAGCTCCTTGTTCAAAATGCAAGGGAAAAGGATTATTAAAATGTTATGGGCTGGGCTGGGGATTTAGCTCAGTGGTGTAAGCGCCTGCCTGGCAAGCATGAGGCCATGAGTTCAATCCTCAGTACCAAAAAAAAAAATTCTATGGACTTAGGGGGTACTTCAGGCATCTCCTTCAGGTAGGGGCCTCTCCTGGCATGGATGAGGCACTGGCATCTACCCCAGCAGTGACCAAAAAAAAAAAAAAAAGCACTAAAATACAAAGGTATGTCTTCCTTTCCTCTTTTGACTTATCACAGTATTATTAATTTGCTGGTTATATGGTGCCCTTGAGGGGAGGTGGCAGTGTGGGGCAGGGTGGGCCCTACGGGGTGGCGTGCTTGGCCCTGACTGGCTTATGTTTGCAGCCCAGTGCTGCTTCCCCACCGAGACCTCTTGTGTCAGGCCAGCTTGGGGGAGGTTCCCATTGAGCCAGCACCTCCCTTTCCTAAAGCTGTGCCACCCCAAGCCACCCCTAACAGAGGATCTCTGGAGCAGTGCAGCCTCCTTGCCAGGGATGTGCTAGTGAGGGGTCACCCCTGCCAAATTGCCCATCATATGCCCCTACTAGGCAGGGACAGCTGGTCCCGGCTTTGCCTGAGATGCCAAGGGGTTGTGTACCCAGCCTGCCCCCTGCCTGGCTGCCGCTGTACGTGGAGGGCAGTAGGATCATTGTTAATATTTTGAGACACTGATTGTAGCACATGAAACCCCAAGCTCCAGGCCTTCTAGACAGAGGGCCTGGTGTGATGGGATGAGTCACAGCTAGCTCTGTCCCCACTTTCTCCATGCCCACCCAGGATTAAGGTCCTACCCTGCTCCTGCCTTACTCAGCCCCACCAAGGGCAGCAGCGATTGGCAAGGCAAAGTGTGGGATTCTGGGGCTACCACCTCCTCCAAAGCCATGATGCATCTTCACTTAGGGGAGAGGACAGGCAAGCTGCATCGGGGACATGGCACTGTTACCCACCAACAACCCCCTGGAAGAGGAGGGCCCTGCCATGACCCCATTTCTGCTTCTCCTGGAAGAGCCGGAAGCAGGCAGCGGGACTGGCCAGGAGCATCCGGAAACCCTGTGTGCGGAGAACAGACCAGCTGAGTCCCAGGCCTCCCCTGGCCTGCTGAGCTCAGCCCCGTCCCAGATGCCTGGACAGGTATGTCCCCCGGCCCTCACCTTCTCATCCGGGGCAGGGACAAAACTCAGGAACTCATCCACGTGGCCCACAGCCAGCCAGTCCACGAAGAGCTCCACGGGCGGCTGCACCTTCTGGGCGTGGAGGAAATTCCGCACCACCTGGGTGACCCTACGCCCCTTTGACCTGGTCCACAAGGTAGAAAAGGCACTCGGCTAAGAATAAGTGGAGACGTGGAGTGACAACTCTTCAATCTCTGACTTTATAAAAATGTGTGGCTTTTGTAAGCAGGCAAGACAAGAAATGCGTGTGTTAAATTCTATTCAGGAGAGCTCTGGATGAGGCAGACTGGGGACAGGTTGGTCACAGAAGGGGCAAGGACCCAGGATTAAGGTCCTTCCATCCCGGGGAATCCTCAGAACCACTCAAACCCTGTCCTCACCACACCGATTTCACCCTGGACTCCAGGAGGTTCCTCCTTGAGTTTGACTCAGATCTCTCTTGCTGCAGCCTCAGCTGCCTGCACGACTCTGGGGAGAGGTGGCCGAGGCCACCCAAGAAGCCTCATAGCCCCATCC